>CALYLW010001110.1:285166-480166 GCA_944989445.1 Ampullaceana balthica
CAACATTACTTAAAAGCCCAAACATTTCTCAACAACCTCAACATTTCTCAAAATCTCTTAACATTTTTCATCAACTGTCAACAGTTCTTAACAACTCTTAACATTTTTCAACAACTCTCAACATATCTTAAAAACTCTTGACAATTCTTAAATATGTTTAAACATTTCTAAACAACTCTTAACATTTCTGAAAAACTCTCAGTATTTCACAAAAACTCTTAGCATTTCTCAACAACTATTAACATTTCATAACAATTTTTAACATTTTTAAACAACTCTCAACATTTCATAACATTTTTTAAGATTTTTAAACAGCTCTCATTATTTCTCAACAACTCTTAACATTTCTCATAAACTCTCAACATATCTCAACGACTCTCAACATTTCTTAACAACCCTCAACATTACTTAAAAACTCAAACATTTCTCAACAACCTCAAGATTTCTCAATATCTCTTAACATTTTTCAACAACTTTCAACATTTCTTAACAATTCTTCACATTTCTCAACAACTCTCAACATTTCTCAACGACTCTCAACATTTTTTAACAATTCTTAACATTTCTAAACATTTTTAACAGTTTTCAACAATTCTCAACATTTTTAACAATTTTTACATTTCTTAACATTTGTTAACATTTCTAACAACTCTCAACATTTCTTAACAACTCTTAACATTTCTCAAAAACTCTCAACATTTCTCAACACCTCTTAACATTTTTCATCAACTCTCAACAGTTCTTAACAGCTCTTAACATTTTTCAACCACTCTCAACATATCTTAACAACTCTTAACATTTCTCAACAACTCTCAACATTTCTCAACATCTCTTAACATTTCTGAAAAACTCTCAACATTTCTCAACGACTTTCAACATTTGTTAACAACTCTTAACATTTCTAAATATTTTTTAACAGTTTTCAACTACTCTCAACATTTTTAACAATTCTCAACATTTGTTAACAATTCTTAACATTTCTTAACATTTGTTAACATTTCTAACAACTCTCAACATTTCTTAACAACTCTTAACATTTCACAACAACTCTCCACATTTTTCAACATCTATCAACATTTCCCAACAACTCTTAAAATTCCATACATTTTTTAACATTTTAAACAACTCTCAACATTTCTCAACACCTCTCGGTATTTCGCAACATCTCTTAACATTTTTCAACAACTCTCAACATATCTTAACAACTCTTAATATTTCTCAACAACTCTTAACATTTCTCAACATCTCTTAACATTTCTCAACATCTATCAACCTTTCTCAACAACTCTCAACATTACCCAACAACTCTTAAAATTCCTTAACATTTTTTAACATTTTTAAACAACTCTCAACATTTCTCAACAACTCTTAACATTTCTGAACAACTCTCAACATTTCTCAACATCTCTTAACATTTCTGAAAAACTCTCAACATTTCTCAACAACTCTCAACATATCTTAACAACTCTTAACATTTCTCAACAACTCTCAACATTTCTCAACATCTCTTAACATTTTTCAACAACTTTAAACAGTTCTTAACAACT
This sequence comes from Ampullaceana balthica, assembly GCA_944989445.1. NCBI lineage: Eukaryota > Metazoa > Mollusca > Gastropoda > Lymnaeidae > Ampullaceana > Ampullaceana balthica. The sequence continues at coordinate 286,714 of CALYLW010001110.1, forward strand.
CTTAACATTTCTCAACAACTCTCAATATTTCTCAACATCTCTTAACATTTCTGAAAAACTCTCAACATTTCTCAACGACTTTCAACATTTGTTAACAACTCTTAACATTTCTAAATATTTTTTAACAGTTTTCAACTACTCTCAACATTTTTAACAATTCTCAACATTTGTTAACAATTCTTAACATTTCTTAACATTTGTTAACATTTCTAACAACTCTCAACACTTCTTAACAACTCTTAACATTTCACAACAACTCTCCACATTTTTAAACATCTATCAACATTTCCCAACAACTCTTAAAATTCCATACATTTTTTAACATTTTAAACAACTCTCAACATTTCTCAACACCTCTCAGTATTTTGCAACATCTCTTAACATTTTTCAACAACTCTCAACATATCTTAACAACTCTTAATATTTCTCAACAACTCTTAACATTTCTCAACATCTCTTAACATTTCTCAACATCTATCAACCTTTCTCAACAACTCTCAACATTACCCAACAACTCTTAAAATTCCTTAACATTTTTTAAAATTTTAAACAACTCTCAACATTTCTCAACAACTCTTAACATTTCTGAACAACTCTCAGTATTTAACAACATCTCTTAACATTTCTCAACAACTCTTAACATTTCATAAAATTTGTTAACATTTGTAAACAACTCTTAACATTTCATAACATTTTTTAATATTTTTAAACAACTCTCAATATTTTTTAACAATTCTCAATATTTGTTAGCAATTCTTAACTTTTCTTCACATTCGGTAACATTTCTCAACAACTTTCAACATTTCTAAACATTTTTAACAGTTTTCAACAACTTTCAACATTTCTTAACAATTCTCAACATTTGTTAACAATTCTTAACATTTCTTAACATTTTTTAACATTTCTAACATTTCTCAACATTTCTTAACAACTCTTAACATTTTTCAACAGCTCTCAACACATCTTAACAACTCTTAATATTTCTCAACAACTCTCAACATTTCTCAACATCTCTTAACATTTCTCAACAACTCTCAACATTTCTTAACAACTCTCAACATCTTAACAACTCTTAAATTTCTCAACAACTCTCAACATTTCTCAACATCTCTTAACATTTCTCAACAACTGTCAACATTTCTCAACAACTCTCAACATTTCTTAACAACTCTCAACATTTCTTAACAACTCTCAACATTTCCTAACAACTCTCAACATTTCTTAACAACTCTTAATATTTCTCATCAACTCTCAACATTTCTCAACATCTCTTAACATTTCTCAACAACTCTCAACATTTCTTAACAACTCTCAACATTTCTTAACAACTCTCAACATTTCTTTACAACTCTTAACATTTCTCAACAACTCTCAGTATTTCACAACATCTCTTAACATTTTTCAACAACTCTCAACATTTCTCAACAACTCTCAACAATTCTTAAAAACTCTTGACAATTCTTAACAACTCTCGACATTACTTAACAACTATAACATTTCTCAACATCTCTCAACATTTCTCAACACTCTCAACATTTCTCAACAACTCTTAACATTTCTTAACAACTCTTGACAATTCTTACAACATCTCTTAACATTTCTCAACAACTCTTAACATTTCATAACATTTTTTAAACATTTTTAAACAACTCTCAACATTTTTTAACAATTCTCAATAATTTGTTAACATTTCTTAACTTTTCTTAACATTCGGTAACATTTCTTAACAACTCTAAACATTTCTAACAAATCTTAACATTTCTCAACAACTCTCAACATATCTTAACAACTCTTAACATTTCTCAACAACTCTCAACATCTCTTAACATTTTTCAACAACTTTCAACATTTCTTAACAATTCTTCACATTTCTCAACAACTCTCAACATTTCTCAACACTCTCAACATTTCTCAACAACTCTCAACATTTCTCAACACTCTCAACATTTCTTAACAACTCTCAACATTACTTAAACAACCCTAACATTTCTCAACAACTCTCAACATTTCTCAAAATCTCTTAACATTTTCAATCAACTGTCAACATTTCTCAACTTAAAATTTCTGAAAAACTCTCAACATTTTCAACAACTCTCAACATATCTTAACAACTCTTGACATTTCTAAATATTTTAACATTTTCAAACAACTCTATAACATTTCTGAAAAACTCTCAGTATTTCTCAACAAACTCTTAACATTTCTCAACAACTTTTAACATTTCTAACAACTTTTCAACATTTCTAAACAACTCTCAACATTTCACAACATCTTCTAAGATTTTTAAACATCTCTCAATCATTTCTCAACAACTCTTAACATTTCTCATACAACTCTCAACATATCTCAACGACTCTCAACATTTCTTAACAACCTCTCAACATTACTTAAAAATCTCTAAACATTTTCTCAACAACCTCAACATTTCTCAATATCTCTTAACATTTTTCAACAACTTTCAACATTTCTTAACACTTCTTAACATTTCTCAACAACTCTCAACATTTCTCAACGACTCTCAACATTTTTCAACAACTCTTAACATTTCTTAACATTTTTAACATTTTTCAACAACTCTCAACATTTTAACAATCTTAACATTTCTTAACATCTTCAACATTTCTCAACAACTCTCAACATTTCTGAAACAACTCTTAACATTTCTCAAAAACTCTCAACATTTCTCAACACCTCTTAACATTTCTCATCAACTCTCAACATTTCTTAACAGCTCTTAACATTTTTCAACCACTCTTCAACATATCTTAACAACTCTTAACATTTCTCAACAACTCTCAACATTTCTCAACATCTCTTAACATTTCTGAAAAACTCTCAACATTTCTCAACGACTTTCAACATTTGTTAACAACTCTTAACATTTCTAAATATTTTTTAACAGTTTTCAACTACTCTCAACATTTTTAACAATTCTCAACATTTGTTAACAATTCTTAACATTTCTTAACATTTGTTAACATTTCTAACAACTCTCAACATTTCTTAACAACTCTTAACATTTCACAACAACTCTCCACATTTTTCAACATCTATCAACATTTCCCAACAACTCTTAAAATTCCATACATTTTTTAACATTTTAAACAACTCTCAACATTTCTCAACACCTCTCGGTATTTCGCAACATCTCTTAACATTTTTCAACAACTCTCAACATATCTTAACAACTCTTAATATTTCTCAACAACTCTTAACATTTCTCAACATCTCTTAACATTTCTCAACATCTATCAACCTTTCTCAACAACTCTCAACATTACCCAACAACTCTTAAAATTCCTTAACATTTTTTAACATTTTTAAACAACTCTCAACATTTCTCAACAACTCTTAACATTTCTGAACAACTCTCAGTATTTAACAACTATCTCTTAAACATTTCTCAACAACTCTTAACATTCATAAAATTTGTTAACATTTGTAAACAACTCTTAACATTTCATAACATTTTTTAATATTTTAAACAACTCTCAATATTTTTTAACAATTCTCAATATTTGTTAGCAATTCTTAACTTTTCTTCACATTCGGTAACATTTCTCAACAACTTTCAACATTCTAAACATTTTTAACAGTTTTCAACAACTTTCAACATTTCTTAACAATTCTCAACATTTGTTAAAAATTCTTAACATTTCTTAACATTTTTTAACATTTCTAACATTTCTCAACATTTCTTAACAACTCTTAACATTTTTCAACAGCTCTCAACACATCTTAACAACTCTTAATATTTCTCAACAACTCTCAACATTTCTCAACATCTCTTAACATTTCTCAACAACTCTCAACATTTCTTAACAACTCTCAACACATCTTAACAACTCTTAATATTTCTCAAAAACTCTCAACATTTCTCAACATCTCTTAACATTTCTCAACAACTGTCAACATTTCTCAACAACTCTCAACATTTCTTAACAACTCTCAACATTTCTTAACAACTCTCAACATTTCTTAACAACTCTCAACATTTCTTAACAACTCTTATATTTCTCATCAACTCGAAACATTTCTCAACATCTCTTAACATTTCTCAACAACTCTCAACATTTTCTTAACAACTCTCAACATTTCTTAACAACTCTCAACATTTCTTAACAACATCTTAACATTTCTCAACAACTCTCAGTATTTCACAACATCTCTTAACATTTTTCAACAACTCTCAACATTTCTCAACAACTCTCAAACAATTCTTAAAAACTCTTGACAATTCTTAACAACCCTCGACATTACTTAACAACTAATATACATTTCTCAACAACCTCAACATTTCTCAACAGCGCTCAACATTTTCAACGACTCTCAACATTTCTTAACAACTCTTGACAATTCTTAAAATTGTTAAACATTTCTCAACAACTCTTAACATAACATTTCATAACATTTATTAACATTTTAAACATTTTTAAACAACTCTCAACATTTTTTAACAATTCTCAATAATAGTTAACATTTCTTAACTTTTCTTAACATTCGGTAACACTTCTCAACAACTCTTAACATTTCTCAACAACTCTCAACATATCTCAACAACTCTCAACATTTCTCAACATCTCTTAACATTTTTCAACAACTTTCAACATTTCTTAACAATTCTTCACATTTCTCAACAACTCTCAACATTTCTCATCAACTCTCAACATATCTCAACGACTCTCAACATTTCTTAACAACCCTCAACATTACTTAAAAACCCAAACATTTCTCAACAACCTCAACATTTCTCAAAATCTCTTAACATTTTTCATCAACTGTCAACAGTTCTTAACAACTCTTAACATTTTTCAACAACTCTCAACATATCTTAAAAACTCTTGACAATTCTTAAATATGTTTAAACATTTCTAAACAACTCTTAACATTTCTGAAAAACTCTCAGTATTTCACAAAAACTCTTAGCATTTCTCAACAACTATTAACATTTCATAACAATTTTTAACATTTTTAAACAACTCTCAACATTTCATAACATTTTTTAAGATTTTTAAACAGCTCTCATTATTTCTCAACAACTCTTAACATTTCTCATAAACTCTCAACATATCTCAACGACTCTCAACATTTCTTAACAACCCTCAACATTACTTAAAAACTCAAACATTTCTCAACAACCTCAAGATTTCTCAATATCTCTTAACATTTTTCAACACTTTCAACATTTCTTAACAATTCTTCACATTTCTCAACAACTCTCAACATTTCTCAACGACTCTCAACATTTTTTAACAATTCTTAACATTTCTAAACATTTTTAACAGTTTTCAACAATTCTCAACATTTTTAACAATTTTTTACATTTCTTAACATTTGTTAACATTTCTAACAACTCTCAACATTTCTTAACAACTCTTAACATTTCTCAAAAACTCTCAACATTTCTCAACACCTCTTAACATTTTTCATCAACTCTCAACAGTTCTTAACAGCTCTTAACATTTTTCAACCACTCTCAACATATCTTAACAACTCTTAACATTTCTCAACAACTCTCAACATTCTCAACATCTCTTAACATTTCTGAAAAACTCTCAACATTTCTCAACGACTTTCAACATTTGTTAACAACTCTTAACATTTCTAAATATTTTTTAACAGTTTTCAACTACTCTCAACATTTTTAACAATTCTCAACATTTGTTAACAATTCTTAACATTTCTTAACATTTGTTAACATTTCTAACAACTCTCAACATTTCTTAACAACTCTTAACATTTCACAACAACTCTCCACATTTTTCAACATCTATCAACATTTCCCAACAACTCTTAAAATTCCATACATTTTTTAACATTTTAAACAACTCTCAACATTTCTCAACACCTCTCGGTATTTCGCAACATCTCTTAACATTTTTCAACAACTCTCAACATATCTTAACAACTCTTAATATTTCTCAACAACTCTTAACATTTCTCAACATCTCTTAACATTTCTCAACATCTATCACCTTTCTCAACAACTCTCAACATTACCCAACAACTCTTAAAATTCCTTAACATTTTTTAACATTTTTAAACAACTCTCAACATTTCTCAACAACTCTTAACATTTCTGAACAACTCTCAACATTTCTCAACATCTCTTAACATTTCTGAAAAACTCTCAACATTTCTCAACAACTCTCAACATATCTTAACAACTCTTAACATTTCTCAACAACTCTCAACATTTCTCAACATCTCTTAACATTTTTCAACAACTTTAAACAGTTCTTAACAACTCTTAACATTTCTCAACAACTCTCAATATTTCTCAACATCTCTTAACATTTCTGAAAAACTCTCAACATTTCTCAACGACTTTCAACATTTGTTAACAACTCTTAACATTTCTAAATATTTTTTAACAGTTTTCAACTACTCTCAACATTTTTAACAATTCTCAACATTTGTTAACAATTCTTAACATTTCTTAACATTTGTTAACATTTCTAACAACTCTCAACATTTCTTAACAACTCTTAACATTTCACAACAACTCTCCCACATTTTTAAACATCTATCAACATTTCCCAACAACTCTTAAAATTCCATACATTTTTTAACATTTTAAAACAACTCTCAACATTTCTCAACACCTCTCAGTATTTCGCAACATCTCTTAACATTTTTCAACAACTCTCAACATATCTTAACAACTCTTAATATTTCTCAACAACTCTTAACATTTCTCAACATCTCTTAACATTTCTCAACATCTATCAACCTTTCTCAACAACTCTCAACATTACCCAACAACTCTTAAAATTCCTTAACATTTTTTAAAATTTAAACAACTCTCAACATTTCTCAACAACTCTTAACATTCTGAACAACTCTCAGTATTTAACAACATCTCTTAACATTTCTCAACAACTCTTAACATTTCATAAAATTTGTGTAACATTTGTAAACAACTCTTAACATTTCATAACATTTTAAAACATTTTAAAACAATTATCAACATGTTTTAACAATTCTCATATTTGTTAACAATTCTTAACTTTTCTACCATCGGTAACATTTTTAAACAACCTTAAACATTTCTTAACAACTCTTAACATTTCTCAACGACTCTCAAAATTTCTCAACAACTCTCAACATTTCTTAACAATTCTTCACATTTCTCAACAACTCTTAACATTTCTCAATAACTCTCAACATTTCTTAACAATTCTTCACATTTCTCAATATCTCTTAACATTTCTCAACAACTCTCAACATTTCTCAACGACTCTCAACATTTGTTAACAATTCTTAACATTTTTTAACATTTGTTAACATTTCTAACAACTTTCAACATTTCTTAACAACTCTTAACATTTCTCAACAACACTCAACATTTCTCAACATCTCTTAACATTTTTCATCAACTCTCAACAGTCTTAACAACTCTTAACATTTCTCAACAACTCTCAACATTTCTCAACATCTCTAAACATTTTTCATCAACTCTCAACAGTTCTTAACAACTCTTAACATTTTTCAACAACTCTCAACATATCTTAACAACTCTTAATATCTCTCAACATCTCTTAACATTTTTAAACATTTCTTAACAAACTCTCAACATTTTGCAACATAACTTAACATTTTCAATAACTCTTAACATTTCATAACACTTCTTAACAGTTCTCAACATCTCTCAACATTTCTCAACATCTCTTACCATTTTTCCACAACTCTCAACATTTCTTAACAACTCTCAAAATATCTCAACAACTCTCAACATTTCCTACCAACTCTCAACATTTCTCAACATCTCTTAACATTTCTCAACATCTATTAACATTTCTCAACGACTTTCATACATTTCTCAACAACTCTTAACATTTCTGAACAACTCTCAATATTTCACAACATCTCTTAACATTTCTCAACAACTCTTAACATTTCATAACATTTTTTAACATTTTTAAACAACTCTCAACATTTTTTAACAATTCTCAATATTTGTTAACATATCTTAACTTTTCTTAACATTCGGTAACATTTCTTAACAACTCTAAACATTTCTAAACAAATCTTAACATTTCTCAACGACTCTCAACATATCTTAACAACTCTTAAACATTTCTCAACAACTCTCAACATCTCTTAACATTTTTCAACAACTTTCATCATTTCATAACAATTCTTCACATTTCTCAACATTCTCAATATTTCTCAACATCTCTTAACATTTCTCAACAACTCTCATTATTTCTCAACGAGTCTCAACATTTCTCAACGACTCTTAACATTTCTTAACAACCCTTTGTTATGTGAGAGGTAACTATAATTGTCAGTGGTCACATGACGAGGGAGAATAAAAACATGGCGACTGAGTGTGTGGTTCTATTTTACGGACGTGAGATGTACTGGATGTAAATTAATGTAAATAGAAGTTGTGATTAAAAGTTATATTTTTAAAACAGTGCCTCATAGATTTATTGTGAGATAGAGTTAATTAGGTCACGCCCACTCGGCTATGTGACATATATGGTGTCAGAAGAAAATAGAAATAGAAGGAGTTTAACATTGACATTGTGATTGTGAAATTGAAACATTCGAAATAAACTCAATTTTTGAAGATAGTGCCAGTTTGAGTTTGAGAAATACCCTGTGTTTCAGGAGGAGACTGTTTATTCTATTAAAAGGAGGTTTGTGAAACATTAAAAAGAAATTTCTTGTCTGATTCAATACAAATAGAGAAAATTTGACATCAAAGTATCATTTTTTCCAATATGGCGGGACAAGTAAAAACGTGCACAGAATTAATTTAAATAACAAGTCGAGGTCAACGCATCCAGGTCAAAGTCAAGGTCACGAAACATTACAGCAGTGAAACTATTTGGGTCAGGTGCAGTGACACACTGATATCCAGGTCAAGTGGTACAAGCCTAGTGTGTTGATTCAAAACACAACTGTATAGAAACAAGCGTGAACTAGATAGAGAAAAACACTAAGCAGCAGTGTGAATAAAGTGATAAAGGAAATAAAAGATTAAAGAACACATATAATTAAATAATTTTGAATCAAGAATGGATCACTACAGAGAGTTCACGGCCATAGCAAAAGAATTTGGTTTGGATGGCACAGACTTACGAGAATTCGTAGAAGACAAAGTGAAAATTGCTGAAGAAAAAGATAAGCTAAGAAAAGCTGAAGAAAGAGAACAAAGAGCTGAAGAAAGAAAATAAAGAGCTGAAAAAAGAGAACTCGAACAATTGAAAAATGATAATTTAAAATTACAAATATATTTGAGAGATATGAAGTTAAAACGAAGATGAAATTATAAAGGAAATAAAAATGAGACTCAATAAAGATAGTCCAACAGGCCAGAACAAAAGTTACAAGATACGTAAAGGCATAGTTATAAACATTAAACAAGCTAAAACAAGAATAGTCATTCCTAAGAATTTACAATATAAAATTATACAGATGGCACATGACAGTCCTTTAGCTAGGAGGACACTTGGGCAACAAGAAAACAATTGCCAAGATAACAGAAAATTTTTACTGGCCTAACATGACTAAACATGTGAAAGAATACATCAAGAAATGCACGGTGTGCTTAAAACATAATCCTAAAGACGGAAAACACACAGCGCCAATACAGAACTCTGATAAGGCGAATTTCCTGTTTGAAAAAATTGCAATAGATTTAATAGGACCATTAAAAAATATGTCAAAGAACAAACATATATATGCTCTAACCATAGTGGACATAACCACCAGATGGGCTGAAGCCATTCCACTGAAAAGAATTAATGCAGAGAGTATATGTACTGCATTGTTAAATGTTTTCAGCAAATATGGTTTTCCACAAACCATCCCTTTCGGATAATGGCAGCCAATTCAAGGGACAAATGTCTCAGGCCATTATGAAGATGCTGAACATTATACAAGTACACAGCACAATCTATCATCCACAATCTAAATGGGATAGTTGAGAGATTTAATAAAACAATCAAAAACATGCTAGTGAAAGTGACAATTGACCAAGAAGACAAATGGCACGAATATCTACCCTTAGTGCTATTTGCATATAACAGCAGCAAACATGAAAGTACAGGTTTTAGTCCTTTCGAATTAATGTTTGGCCAAAACCCTGCAAGTCCTTTGAACAATTTTAAAGAAAGACTCATCAGTAAACAAGATGCGATAAAGGACAGGTATCAGCTGATGTCGGACACTAGAAATAAAATACTTTACAGTATTGAAATGGCAAAACAAAAATTAATCAAGCAAAGCTCAAGACATGACATAGAGTAATAAAAAATAAACACAGACAATTAAGAAGATTTGAGCAAACCAACAAGTATTAGTGTTATTACCAAATGAAAATAATGAAAACATATGGCAAGGTCCCTACTATATTGAAGATAAACTTAGTGAGGTGACATACAATGTTAATATCAAGGGCAATGTGAAGAAACTACACATTGATAAATTAAGAGCATATGGTGACAACAAAGAGGAAAAACAAACAATAAATGTCATCAGCAAAGAAAATGATGAAAAATGACAATACAGTGAAAAAGAAAAACACCAACAGTGAAAACATATCATCTGACATACCAGATATTATGAAAAATAGAGTGATGAAAATTTTGCAAGAATATAAAAGTGTCATCACAAAAGAAACAGGAAATACAAAAAGTGTGACTCATAAGATACAAGTATTGGAGCATGAACCTTTCAAAACCAAAGTATACCCAATTCCAATTGCATATAGAGACACAGTGAAACAAGAAATTGATTATTTATTGAGAGAAAATAAAATACAAAAAGCAGTTGAAGCCAACTACACCTCACCAACTGTCATAGTCAAAAAGAAAAATGGAAAGATTCGACTATGCTGTGACTATAGACAGTTGAATAATATTACAAAATTGGACCATGAACCCATTGGAGACCCGAGAGACATTGTTGATAGTATTGGAAATTCTAAAATATTCACCACCTTTGACTTAAATAGAGGTTTTTGGCAGATAAACATGGATCCTACTTCAATCAAATACACAGCATTTGTTGCTTTAGATGAAATATTCGAATGGTTGGTTATGCCATTTGGACTTGTAAACAGCACAGCCACTTTCAGCAGATTCATGAAGGTGATGTTAGAAGGCATTCCAAATGTGGTGCATTATGTCGATGACATATGCATCCACACTACAGATTGGGAAACACATATCCATACACTTGAAGCTGTACTGGATAGACTCAAAAATCATAATGTGACAATCTCACCAGAAAATATCAATATTGGAAAGAAATATATTGACTTTTTGGGATACAGAATAGGAGGTGGTGCTGTCACTCCTACTACAGATAATGAAAACAAGATATTTAACCTGGCAATCCCAAAATCTAAGAAACAAGTACAAGCCCTGCTGGGACTATGTAACTTTTACAGACCTTTTATTCCAAAGTATGCAGAAATTGTGCACCCATTAACAGAACTTACAAAAAACACAGATATTCAAAGATTTCAATTTTTAGGAGATTGCCTCAGCGCATTGCAGAACATTCAGGAAGCATTTAGAAAGAAACCCATCTTGCTAACACCTCAATGGGACAAACCTTTCGTCGTTGCTACTGATGCATCATCTATTGCTGTAGGAGCCTGCCTGATGCAAGAAGATGAAGGTATTCTGCACCCAATACAATACCTAAGCAGAAACCTGACAAAACCAGAACGCAATTACAGCATCATAGAAAGAGAATGCCTGGCCATAGTGTGGGCTCTACAAAAGCTACAAAAATACCTTTTGGGCAGAACATTCACGTTACTTACAGACCGCAAACCACTTGTGGCATTCAATAAAAAGAGAATAAGCATCGCAAAGATCAACACATGGGACAATGCTATTATCAGATTACAAATTCGATATCAAATCTGTCAAAGGAAAAGACAATGTGCTTGCAGACATTTTAAGCAGAATGATTTCAAACTCGAACATTATGTGAATTCAAAAATAATTGAACTAAAAACTGTTTTAATTTTAACAACATTATTATATACAGGATACAGGACAAGAAGTGATTTGTGAATTCACTGGAGGATATACCTAATAATAAATATTATGACTAATAAAATGCATTTCAATTTAATTTCAATGTAACAATTTTACAATTATATTAAAAGTTCATATTTAGTATTTCAGTGCAAGCAGACTGGTGATGTCTTCGCACAGATTGTTATTTCAGATTATGTCTGAACTCATATTACTATGATTATGAATATTGATAGTAATGATAGCAAATTGATTATCTAACAGGTAATATGTGTTGTACCAGAGTATACAACATAGTTGGCAAAGAGACATAAGCATCATTGATTATATTGTATAAAGTTTTCTTTTTGATGGCTTATATATTAATTAAGGTTGTTAAGACCGCTCGTTTTTGAGGACCGGTTAACCTTTCAAAAAAAGACCGGTTAACCGGTTAGCCGCTCCGTATTTATACAATTTATACCATGTTTAGTGAACCAACAAGAGAATGGATCAAATTTTCCCATCGCGTGCGTCGTCGTTTAATTTGACATCAAAGAGCCCGTGATGTACCGACTCTAGTGTTGCTGTCAAAACAGCGAATTCAATCCCCAACAAAGAATTAAACTGTAATGATATTCAATTTTTATATAATAATAGTATTAAAACGGCATATTATAAATTGTTGTCAAGTCAGTTTGTTTTTGAGGACCGGTTAATCATTTTTTAAAAAGCCCGTTTTACTGAAAAGAATATTATTATTATTAAGAAAACGCTTTGATTTTGACGTCACGGTCGCTCGCGTGTTGGCTCTGGTATTCTGCCGTAACACAACACAAAATTAACTCCGGGTAATAAGCTAATATACCACGTAATTAGCTAATATACCGACTAAATGAAGTTACGATTAACCAGTCCTGATAAAACGGAGTAAACAGTGATAATAAGATGGAATTTATTTAAATTAAATACCATATTTTGTTTCACTCGTCAACTTGCCAGAATTACGCGCACACGACGACCCCCCCCCAACCCAATAGGGTGGGGTATAGGTGGGGTTGAGCTACACTCGCCATTTTCCAAGGCATGCTCTGACTCAATTTAAAAAGAAAAATGTTCCTTCCCCCAACCCACTGTAGATGTATAACAGTGGGTGAGGGGAGGAAAGGTGTCTCTTGGCGCGGTCTTGTATTGGCGTGTCAAAGCAAGAGGCTTCCTGTTACGTAAACATCAAAGACATTTCAAGCCTTCTAGCCTCCCCCACCACCCTCATCCCTAACTAGAAAACTCCGTAACTTGTCCCCACCCCCACCCCCGTCCTTTTGAGTTGACCGTGGTTCTCATGAAGCTCTCATACAGTGCCTCGGACAACTAAGCAAAATTAAAATTAGCATTCCTTAGCCATAGGCGAAGTAGACTAATAGTGATGACGTGTATATTATTTAGATACCAGAATAGGGAGAAAGCGATTTGAAGTCAACTCAACACAACAAAAACAGAACTCCTGGATAAAAAGCTATTACGGGCTTATTAAAGTTGCGGGGGGCCTTATTGAATTTGCGGTTAACCGATCCTGAGTAAATAGGACCGGTCCTGTTCCGAGGACCGGCTAACCGGTTAACCGTTAACAACCTTAATATTAATCTGTTTTCAGGATGATATTTTATCGACATTTAAATTCATGGGTGATGATATTTTTCAGTTATTAAAAAGACTATGAGTGGATGATTAGATACTTTTTAATATCTATTATAAGGAAGTTAAATATGTCAGATTGAAGGAATTGTATTAAGATAAAAAATGTTATATTGCATAAACATTTTTTTTGCATGGGGGTAATGTCACGTGCGAGAGGTAACTATAATTGTCAGTGGTCACATGACGGGGGAGAATAAAACATGGCGACTGAGTGTGTGGTTCTATTTTACGGACGTGAGATATTCTGGATGTAAATTAATGTAAATAGAAGTTGCGATTAAAAGTTATATTATTCAAACAGTGCCTCATAGATTTATTGTGAGACAGAGTTAATAAGGTCACGCCCACTCGGCTATGTGACACCCTTGACAATTCTTAATTTTTTAAAACATTTTTAAACAACTCTCAACATTTTTTAACAATTCACAACATTTATTAACATTTCTTAACAACTCTCACGATTTCAAAACGTCTCTTAACATTTGTTAACACTTCTTAACATTTCTCAATGACTCTCAACATTTCTCAACATCTATCAACATTTCTCAACGACTCTCAACATTTCCCAACAACGCTTAACATTTCTTAACATTTTTAAACATTTTTGAACAACTCTCAACCTTTTTAAACAATTCTTAACATTTGGTAATAAAATGCCAATAGATTTGTTGTTAGTTTTCTCAATATAATCAATATATTATTGTCATTTTTGTACCTTTGAAAATTTTGACGAAGATCTATAAAAAATGACATGATTTTCGGATTTTTCTAGAGCACTTAGATCAGAATATTTGCAAGATATTTTGGATTGAATTACAATTTACGGAGATATGGGCTTGTTAAAAATGCCAATAGATTTGGTGTTATTTTCTCTATATAAACTGTATATTATTGTCATTTTTTGACCTTGAAAATTTTGATGAAGATCTTTCAAAAACGACCTGATTTTCAGATTTTCTCTAGTGCAAACTCGATCAGCTGGTTTGCATTTGCAAGATATCTTGGATTGAATTACAATTTTCTGAGATATGGGTTGTTGAAAATGCCAATTGATTTTGTCTTATTTTCTCTATATAAACTGTTTATTATTGTCATTTTTTTACCTTGAAAATTTTGACGAAGATCTTTCACAAAACGACCTGATTTTCGTATTTTTCTAGTGCTACTCAGATCAGCTGGTTTGCATTTGCAAGATATCTTGGATTGAATTACAATTTTCTGAGATATGGGTTTGTTGAAAATGCCAATAGATTTGGTGTTATTTTCTCTATATAAACTGTATATTATTGTCATTTTTTTACCTTGAAAATTTTGACGAAGATCTTTCAAAAACGACCTGATTTTCGGATTTTTCTAGAGCACTCAGATCAGCTGGTTTGCATTTGCAAGATATCTTGGATTGAATTACAATTTTCTGAGATATGGGTTGTTGAAAATGCCAATAGATTTGGTGTTATTTTCTCTATATAAACTGTATATTATTGTCATTTTTTGACCTTGAAATTTTGACGAAGATCTTTCAAAAACGACCTGATTTTCGATTTTTCTAGAGCACTCAGATCAGCTGGTTTGCATTTGCAAGATTTCATGGATTTAATTTAAATACTTTCTGGAGATATGGATGTTGAAAATGCCATATAGTTTTGGTGTTAATTTCTCTATATAAACTGTATATTATTGTCATTTTTTGACCTTGAAAATTTTGACGAAGATCTTTCAAAAACGACCTGATTTTCAGATTTTTCTAGAGCATTCAGATCATCTGGTTTGCATTTGCAAGATATATTGGATTGAATTACAATTTTCTGAGATATGGGTTGTTGAAAATGCCAATAGATTTGGTGTTATTTTTACTATATAAACTGTATATTATTGTCATTGTTTACCTTGAAAATTTTGACGAAGATCTTTAAAAAACGACCTGATTTTCTGATTTGTCTAGTGCTCTCAGATCAGCTGGTTTGCATTTGCAAGATATCTTGGATTGAATTACAATTTTCTGAGATATGGGTTGTTGAAAATGCCAATAGATTTGGTGTTATTTTCTCTATATAAACTGTATATTATTGTCATTTTTTGACCTTGAAAATTTTGACGAAGATCTTTCAAAAACGACCTGATTTTCGGATTTTTCTAGAGCACTCAGATCAGCTGGTTTGCATTTGCAAGATATCTTGGATTGAATTACAATTTTCTGAGATATGGGTTGTTGAAAATGCCAATAGATTTGGTGTTATTTTCTCTATATAAACTGTATATTATTGTCATTTTTTGACCTTGAAAATTTTGACGAAGATCTTTCAAAAACGACCTGATTTTCAGATTTTTCTAGAGCACTCAGATCAGCTGGTTTGCATTTGCAAGATATCTTGGATTGAATTACAATTTTCTGAGATATGGGTTGTTGAAAATGCCAATAGATTTGGTGTTATTTTCTCTATATAAACTGTATATTATTGTCATTTTTTGACCTTGAAAATTTTGACGAAGATCTTTCAAAAACGACCTGATTTTCGGATTTTTCTAGAGCACTCAGATCAGCTGGTTTGCATTTGCAAGATATCTTGGATTGAATTACAATTTTCTGAGATATGGGTTGTTGAAAATGCCAATAGATTTGGTGTTATTTTCTCTATATAAACTGTATATTATTGTCATTTTTTGACCTTGAAAATTTTGATGAAGATCTTTCAAAAACGACCTGATTTTCGGATTTTTCTAGAGCACTCAGATCAGCTGGTTTGCATTTGCAAGATATCTTGGATTTAATTACAATTTTCTGAGATATGGGTTGTTGAAAATGCCAATAGATTTGGTGTTATTTTCTCTATATAAACTGTATATTATTGTCATTTTTTGACCTTGAAAATTTTGACGAAGATCTTTCAAAAACGACCTGATTTTTCGGATTTTTCTAGAGCACTCAGATCAGCTGGTTTGCATTTGCAAGATATCTTGGATTGAATTACAATTTTCTGAGATATGGGTTGTTGAAAATGCCATTAGATTTGGTGTTATTTTCTCTATATAAACTGTATATTATTGTCATTTTTTTGACCTTGAAAATTTTGACGAAGATCTTTCAAAAACGACCTGATTTTCGGATTTTTCTAGAGCACTCAGATCAGCTGGTTTGCATTTGCAAGATATCTTGGATTGAATTACAATTTTCTGAGATATGGGTTGTTGAAAATGCCAATAGATTTGGTGTTATTTTCTCTATATAAACTGTATATTATTGTCATTTTTTGACCTTGAAAATTTTGACGAAGATCTTTCAAAAAACGACCTGATTTTCGGATTTTTCTAGAGCATTCAGATCAGCTGGTTTGCATTTGCAAGATATCTTGGATTTAATTACAATTTTCTGAGATATGGGTTGTTGAAAATGCCAATAGATTTGGTGTTATTTTCTCTATATAAACTGTATATTATTGTCATTTTTTTGACCTTGAAAATTTTGATGAAGATCTTTCAAAAACGACCTGATTTTCGGATTTTTCTAGAGCACTCAGATCAGCTGGTTTGCATTTGCAAGATATCTTGGATTGAATTACAATTTTCTGAGATATGGGTTGTTGAAAATGCCAATAGATTTGGTGTTATTTTCTCTATATAAACTGTATATTATTGTCATTTTTTGACCTTGAAAATTTTGACGAAGATCTTTCAAAAACGACCTGATTTTCGATTTTTCTAGAGCACTCAGATCAGCTGGTTTGCATTTGCAAGATATCTTGGATTTGAATTACAATTTTCTGAGATATGGGTTGTTGAAAATGCCAATAGATTTGGCTTTTTTTCTCTATATAAACTGTATATTATTGTCATTTTTTTACCTTGAAAATTTTGATGAAGATCTTTCAAAAATGACCTGATTTTCGGATTTTTCTAGAGCATCAGATCAGCTGGTTTGCATTTGCAAGATTTCATGGATTTAATTAAACAATTTTCCGAGATATGGGTTGTTGAAAATTCCATTAGATTTGGTTGTTTTTTCTCTATATAAAACTGTATATTATTGTCATTTTTTGACCTAACACCATACAACGAAATTTCATAAAAACACTATGATTTTAGATTTTTTGTACTGCACTTAGATCTGCGTGTTTGGACTTTACGAGATTTCTAGGGATTGAATTAACCATTCGAGATATGGGTTGTTGAAAATGCCTATAGATTTCTTGTTTTTGTCTCTATATAAACTATATATTATTGTCATTTTTTGACCTAACACCATACAACGAAATTTCATAAAAACACTATGATTTTAGGTTTTTTGTACTTCACTTAGATCTGCGTGTTGGACTTAACGAGATTTCTGGGATTGAATTAACCATTCGAGATATATGGGTTGTTGAAAATGCCTATAGATTTCTTGTTTTTGTCTCTATAGAAACTATATATTATTGTCATTTTTTGACCTAACACCTACAACGAAATTTCATAAAAACACTATGATTTTAGGTTTTTTGTACTTCACTTAGATCTGCGTGTTGGGCTTTACGAGATTTCTTGGGATTGAATTAACAATTCTGAGATATATGGGTTGTTGAAAATGCCTATAGATTTCTTGTTTTTGTCTCTATATAAACTATATATTATTGTCATTTTTGACCTAACACCATACAACGAAATTTCATAAAAACACTATGATTTTAGGTTTTTTGTACTTCACTTAGATCTGCGTGTTGGACTTTACGAGATTTCATGGGATTGAATTAACCATTCGAGATATATGGGTTGTTGAAAATGCCTATAGATTTCTTGTTTTTGTCTCTATAGAAACTATATATTATTGTCATTTTTTGACCTAAGACCGTTTAACGAAAATTTATAAAAACACTCCGATTTTTTTATTTTTCTAGTGCACTCAGAACAGCGTTTTGGTCTTTATGAGACATCTTGCATTTAATTAACAATTTAAATTTCTATTGAACAGAGCATTTGAAATTTAAATTTCCATTGAGCAGGGCTCAGTAAATTTATATTTCTATTGAACATGGCCCTGGAAATATAAATTGCTATTGAAAGTTTTTCCTGGAAATTTAATTTTCTATTGAACGGGGCCCTAGATATTTAAATTTCTATTAAACAGGGCTCTGGATATTTAAATTTCTTTTGAACAGGGCCCTGGTAATTTACATTTCCATTTAACGGGGCTCTAGAATTTTAAATTTCTATTGAACAGGGCCCTGTAAATTTAAATTTCTATTGAATAGTACCCTGGAAATAGAAATTTCTATTTGAAAATCGTTCCTGGAAATTTAAATTTCTATTGAGCAGGGCCCCTGTAAATTTAAATTTCTATTGAACAGGGCCCTGGAAATAGAAATTTCTCTTGAACATGGTTCATGGAATTTTAAATATCTATTGAACGGGGCCCTATAAATTTAAATTTCTATTGGGCAGAGCTTGTTACATTTATATTTCTATTGAACAGGGCCCTGGAAATTTAAATTTCTATTAAACATTGCCCTGGAAATTTACATTTCTATTGAACAGGTTCCTGGAAATTTAAATTTCTTCTGAACAGGGCTCTGGATGTTTAAATTTCTATTAAACAGCACCCTGGAAATTGAAATTTCTATTTAACAGGGATGGAAATCTAAATTTCTATTGAACAGGGCCTGGATATTTAAATTTCTATTGAACAGGGCTCTGGAAATTTAAATTTCTATTGAACAGGGCCCTGGAAATAGAAATTTCTATTGAACAGGGTTCCTGGAAATTTAAATATCTATTGAACGGGGCCCTAGAAATTTAAATTTCTATTGAACAAGGCCTTGGAAATTGAAATTTCTATTGAACAGGGCCCTGGAAATTTACATTTCTATTGCACAGGTGCCTGGAAATTTAAATTTCTATGGAACAGGGCTCTGGATATTTAAATTCTATTGAACATGGCCCTGGGTCACGTGTGAATCACAAGTTGGATGACGGAAAGGGTCACGTAAGTGAAAGTGCGGGAAGAAGTTTCGAGATTATTATCAGTGTTGGAGAATTGTGTGTGTAATGGCTGAACGTGTGCCTGAGGACTCTACGTTGTATAACCTCAAATTATATATGTTATGTGCATAGTGTAGATATTAAAGTAGTTTTGTTGAAACCAGTTCTTCAGAGGATTATTGCATGCAAGGTTATGTATTGAGAGAACGCCTACAAGATATATTAATAAGTAAAACATCACAAAGATGTTACATGGGTGTCAGACCTGAACAAATGGCGTATTGTTGGCACAGTACAGAAACGATCATCGTGGAAGTGACAATTATTTTGTGTATTCAACAGAGGGAAGTATTAATTGAAGACAGAAATATTGTGAGCCATCGTAATTTATGAATATTCATGTTAGTAGGCAGCTGTGAATAAACTTTTGTGGTTCAATGAAATATTTGGTACAATAATTTTTTAATATGGTGGCTTAAACGCACGGGACCACTGCGTGCGCTGTGTAAAACTGGGTCAGACAAGTCCTAATCATACGGTTACACAGTAAACACAGTACAAGCCTCCTACAGTGTACTACACACTATCGAGAGCTGGTAGGTATTTACGTCACAAGCCTAACAAGCTAGATGATTCCGGGAAATAACTATAAACAAACCTTGAACTTGAGAAGCTATGGACCATTAACAACAGAGTCAGTGTAAAATTTTAATCAAGGAACTAAGTTATATCCATTCATTGTGTGGAAATTGTGGGTTTGCAATTTGGATTAATTGGTTAAACTGAATTGTCTAAAAAACTACTTTAAATTCTGGAATTCGGAAGATTTAACTAAGTGACTTAATTTATTCAAAACTTTGGACCATCGGATGTGTTTTGTCAATCTGAGGGAGCGTATATATAAAGTATTCTTAAGATCCCGTGTGAGGATGCGTTGTTGCCTCATTTTGTCAAAATCAAATTTAATGGCTTAGATGTGTCACTTATTTGGACTTAACGTATTTTGAATTCAAGTTTTTTTCATTTGGATGATTTATACCTTAATAAATAAATACTTATTTCCTTACTGAATTGCTTGACTCATATTATTCCATAAAACTAAACATGGATTACTATGAAAAATTCATTGCCATAGCAGAAAAATCCGGCTTAAGTGGAAACGAATTGAAAGACTTTGTTGAAGAGAAAGTCAAAGAAGCTGAAGAAAAAGAGAGGCAAAGACAAATAATTGAAAGAGAAGAAATAGCTGCAATAAGAGAACTTGAACAACTTAAAAATGACAACTTAAAATTACAAATTGATTTAGAGAGTAGAGGCCACAATCCTGGTAATGACACAAATAGAAAGTCAGCACCGAAGGACACTATCAAAGTTAGAAAAAATGATAGCAGGAAAGAAAAAATGGATGTTTATCTGGATTATTTTGAATCCATAATGGCCATGAAAGGTTATGATGAAGAAGATTGGCCAGCACAACTGATGAATCAACTAACTGAAGAAGCATTTGAAGCTTACAATAGTGTAGCCAAAGAAGACAAAAACATATAAAAATGTCAAAAGGGAACTTCTATGTCCTTTCGGAAAGTCAGAAAATGATTATAGAAAAGAATTTCATGAAATGAGAATCAAGATGGACAAAGATCCAAGATCATAGTACATGAAGCACACGTTAAATTAACAAAATGGCTGGAACTGACAGCAATAGATACGAGCAATCCAAAGGCCATACTAGAAATGGTGGTAATTCACAAGTTCTTAGAAAATGCAACACCAGCTCTATTCACATTTTTAACTGATAAGAAAGTTCGTACTCAAGCAGAGCTAACAAATGCATTAGGCACATTCAAAGACTCATCCAAATGTGGAAATGGATAAGAGACGAGATAGCTTTGCAGTAATACAAATTAAAAACCAAGAAAAAAGACAAGGTATGAGAAACCAGAGTCTGCCAAACCAAGGCAACAGACAAACTATTTGCTGGTACTGTAACAAGCCAGGACATATGGCGAGGCAGTGTTACCACAATAAAGGACAACCAAAAAGGGTGTCACCTAATGGCAGCCCTATAAGAAAGAATGCAGAAGAAAAATCAAGACAAGATCACTTTGAAAACAAACGTAGACAATCATAGAGAGACAGATATAATCATAATTCCATATAAAGAGATTATAATCAAGGAAGAAGATCATAGAGAGGCAAATATTGTTTTGATTCCAGAAAAAGAAATTATGATCAACCATGGAGAAAGAATGAAAAACAAAACATGGATGATATAATAAAGTTGAATCGAGAAGAAATAAGAACTAGTGACACTGTAGCCACTATTGACAATCACGTATATGACAAAAGGGATGAAGGTCATAGAATAGAGATAGAGATGGTACTGGTGAGTGTGACAATTTTTATGTGCAATCATCTGAAGTAGGAAGAACAATGGGTTGTGTATTAAGCAGAATCAGAGACATTGAAGCAGTCAGTAGTTTTCGGATAAAGGTTTCTAATGATAGTGATTCATTTGGCCGAAATTCTGTTGAATTATCTGGAAGCAAAAATACTATTTCAAAAGCTAAGCTACTTATTCAAAATGCTGGAATTGATATTGTGAATGGACATAATCGTGGTCTTGGTTGGTGAATTATTGAACATTGAATAGGCTGAAGAAACATTGAAAGCCCAACGATTTGAATTCATACTTGTCAGCTGAAGAATGACTATTTTTGAACTAGGCTATGCTATTAGTCGACTACAAATTTGACATTAAACCTGTTAAGGGAATGGCCAATGTTGTTTCAGAAATATTAAGTAGAATGACAATAAATTAAAAAAATTATGTGAATTCCTAAATGATAAAACCAGAGACTGTATTAATATTAGTCTGTGAATTCCTAAATGATAAAACCAGAGACTGTATTAATATTAGTACTTTTATTCGCTGAACAATAGACAAGGAGCAGTGTTTGAATTCCAATGGAAAATTATATTTAATTTTAATTTTATGAATATTGATTGTTAAATGTATTTTTACTTACACAAAATTACAGATGTGTTTAAAATTTCAGTTTCTTTTTTTCAGTACAGGTAGACTGTTGAAGTCCTACAGATACAGATTTGTTCTCTTGATATTTATCTCTAGATGTTGTGCGTAAGGCAATGAAGGTCCATTGATGATAAATATTTGAAATTTGAATATACATGTAGATCAATTTGATTTTATTAAGACCAAAAATGTTGTATTTCATAAACATTTTTTTTTGAATGATGTGGGTGAATGTCAAGTGTGAATTTAGAGTTGGATGACGGAGAGGTCACGTGAGTGGAAGCGCGGGAAGAGGGGTCAGAGAATTCTGATGTGTAATGGCGGAACGTGTGTGCCTGAGGACTCCACGTTGTATAACCTCAAATTATTATATGTTCTGTACATAGTATACATATTAAAGTTGTTTTATTGAAACCAATTCTTCAGAGGATTATTGGATGCCAAGGTTATGTATTGAGAGAACGCCTACAAGATATATTAATAAGTAAAACATCACAAAGATGTTACAAACAGGTTCCTGGAAATTTTAATTTCTATTGATCCTACATGTGGAAGAAAATCAGAAGCCCCGAGCCTAGTGCTCTTCATGGGTCTTCCTGGAAGACCCTCCCAGCTATCTGTCCCCCCCCCCAGAAAAGGACGTGACAGCTGGGAAACCCCCCCCCCGGAGCGGTCGCTTCTGAAGCGGCCACATGGGCATCTAAGACAGAAAGTCGATGATGCCTCCCACTAAGTTGACCTCACAAGGAGGGGTGGAATCGCCTTACTACGACCCGCTACCACTTCAGCGCCACCCCGGCAAAGCATACGAGTCTCAATGGTTAGGATCGCCGCAATGCGGGGGATCATCAGTGACCTACCTAGGGTGCAACCCCCACTGGAAGGTTTCCTCAGAGCTTGCGTCCGCTGCGTTCTTCGCGGTTCCTTTTGCTAATCCGTGCTGGCGCTCCTGGCCCTAAACCGGCACCGCTCAATGGCGTTGCTAGTAAAATTGAGGGGGACGAAACGGTCGCTTCGGATTTACCCGACCCTCAACGGGTACTTTGGTTTTCATCATCGACAATGCATTTAAGATGCTTTGTCTAAGATCCGTACAGCGACTGTAATCATGTGTGACTAGCACCTAACATATCGGACTTTGGCATTGCCTGCCGGGAGTTGTTGGTTTCAGGTCGCCGATTCGCGGTCAGGTCCGTGCCCCACGACCTTACTCATCCGCCGAGCCCCGTAGAGGCCACCCCCTTTCGACGGAAAATTTCTATTAAACGGGGCCCTAGAAATTTACATTTCTATTGAGCAGAGCCCGGTAAATTTATATTTCTTTTGAACAGGGCCCTGGAAATTTATATTTCTATTGAAAAGGGGCCTGGAAATTTACATTTCTATTGAACAGGTTCCTTGAAATTTAAATTTCTATTGAACAGGGCCCTGGAAATTTAAATTTCTATTGAACAGGACCCTGGAAATAGAAAATTTCTATTGAACAGGATTCATGGAAATTTTAATTTCTATTGAACGGGGCCCTAGCAATGTAAATTTCTATTGAACAGGGCCCTTGAAATTTAAATTTCTATTGAGCAGAGCCCGGTAAATTTATATTTCTATTGAACAGGATCCAGGAAATTTTTTTTTCTATTGAATAGGGCCCTGGAAATTTAAATTTCTATTAACCAGCACCCTGGAAATTTAAATATCTATTTAACAGGGCCATGGAAATCTAAATTTTTGTTTAACATGGTCCTGGAAATTTAAATTTCTTTTTTACAGGGCCCTGTAAATTTAAATTTCTATTGAACAGGGCCCTTGAAATTTACGTCATTGTTTTAGCTCATATTTTAATTTTGGAAAAAGGAACAATGTAAAAAGAGGATTTGATGATGATTAATTATACAATTTTAAAAAACAAAGAGGGCGCCATAGGCGCCCTTTCAAACCCTATTATAAAATACTCTGTGTACTTTTCAGAAAGTTTAATATTTCGTATTTATCAAACAAGGAAAAGTTAGTTGGGCTTTTGAAAAAGTTCGGCGCCGTAGGCGCCCTAAAAACTTGCATTTTTTCAAAATAAATATTTTTCAGCTGAAAACTTCCGTCATTTTTGACGGGTGATACGCTAGTAAATCTAATATTAAGTTATAAAAAACCCTTTTTGTAAAGGCATCGGTTTTTTATCCCCATCCCTAAAGGGGACGTCCATAAATGAAGTCACGCGAATTTTGCCGATTTTTGACCCCCTCCCCCCTCGTCATGCGTCGTCACAAAACTTAGACCCCCCCCTCTAAAAATACGTCACAAATCTTTGACAAAAAAAAACAACACACTTTATTTTCTATTTGAAAATAAGTATGTTTCAAATCACTTTTATTGTCATTTAAGTATTTATTATTTATTTAGTGGAGATCTACATTGTAATATCGTAACCCACGTGAAGCATTTTTTAAAAACGTTTAACCGGCCTTCAGAAAACGAACTGTGTTAACATCCTTAGATTATATTTTATTTTAATGCACACAAATTAAACGGTGACCCGTCAAAACGGCTCCTGACATAACGGCCCCGGTCAAAACGACCCAGGTCAAAATGGCCCCTGTCAAAACGGCCCTGGTCATAACGGCCTCAGTCAATACGGCCCCGGCCAAAACGGCCCCGGCAAAAACGACCCAGGCTAAAACGGCCCCAAGAGAATTGTTTACATTTTTCAACACAAAATTATTATTTTTTGTATTTTATCCTTTTGTCAACTTTTTCACCCTTAAAGAAAGTGGTCAAATTGTAAAATTGTTTCTTGTGATGTCATTATTATTGTTTCTTGTGAACCAAACCTCGCACTGAATCGGTAAGTAAAAATAGTAATATAATATTTGATTGTATTTTTTACTAATCGTCGATCTATTAGTCAAGGGCCGTTTTTATCGGGGCCGTTTTGACAGGGGTCGTTATGACCAGGGCCGTTTTGACAGGGGCCGTTTTTGACAGGGGCCGTTTTGACAGGGGCCGATTTTTGACAGGGGCCGTTTTGACCGGGGCCGTTTTGTCGGTGAAGCAAATTAAACATTGACTATTAATCATCACGGTTAACGTCTTTGTTTAGGTAAAAATGATTTAAAAATAACATTTTTAAAATTTAATTTTTAAAAATCTCTCAATTGACTGACGGGCATCCCGTAAGAAAGAGGTCGGCGAACAGAGGTAAATAACCTCATCTGGGGTCAAAAAGGTATTCTTGGGGGTAATGCAGACTCATTTAGGGACATATAACATCCATTACAATCCAATAGATAAATTAAAATACGTCATGTGTACGTGTAAGCTTGGAACATATGCCCATTATTAAACCGGTTCCTTCCAGAAAATGCTTTTTTTTTAAAATTTGACAACTATTTAGATTTCTTACCTACGTACTATATACGAAGACACCTAAATCTACCCTACTTTCATTTATATTGACACGAGTGACAATAATCTTAATCCACATGACTTGTCTGTATCAAGTAGCATTTCTGTGATATTTAAAATTAATGGCTTAAAAACTGAGCTAAGAAGAAAAGTTGTTTTGTGCTCCTATCGAATTGCGATGTCAAGAATTTGATGCATTCAATAAAGTTAATGAATAGTTGACTAGTTTTAAATGGGCTCATTTACCATTGTATCTAGAACAGTGCTTCTCAAACTTTTTAGTATGGCTGACCGGCAGGAATTTTTCCATTGCACCAGGGACCGGTGCACTTTTTCCCCTGCACTAACAATTTTTTCGGTCCTTTTTTGAGAAAATCTGCGGACCAGCAGCGGATGGCCCAAGGACCGGCACCAGTCCGCGGACCACCACTTTGAGAAGCACTGATCTAGAATACTAGAATGGCCAGGGGCGTTTGACCAAAAATCAATCGAACAATTATATCAAATTTAAAACGTTTTTCATTTTATCAAATATATTCCCTCCCCCCCCCCTCATTTTTAGACACTTGTCATGCTTGTAAAACTCACCAGTAGCATTTTCGGGGGGGGGGCTAACGACGCTCCCCCAATTCCCGAGTCATGTGAGCAGGACCTAGAGTCTGGGGGTGGGGGGGGGGTAACGCACACATAAACTTGTATATTTTGGCCCAAAAAATCGACGACTCCTGCCATGAGAGAACCAAACGGAGCTGCGGTTACATCACAAATCCTTTGATGTCAACATCAAACGACGCCGTGTAACAATTTCATATATTATCTTGTGGATTCTCAAACTTAAGGATTATAATTAGATTTGATTTTCGTGTCTTGATAGCTTACGCCAACCAGCGTCTGATGGCCTACCGACCGGCACATTGAGAAGCACTGATTTAAAAAAAAGTCATTAAATAAATTGTAAGCGACCAAATATTTCAGTGGAAGTTTTATTTAAAGTTACCCTTTTGATGTGACGTCACATTTCTTCAACCCCCCTCCCTCCTCCTCGTCACGCATGGTCACAAAAGTGTGACCCCCCTCCCCCCCCTAGGTGCGTGACGTCATTTATTGACGGTCCCAAATGAATAAGTTTCTTCTTGTACTCAATATGAGGTACACGCATTTTTATTTCAATGGTATACGCCATACGTTAGTAATCGTAATCGGTAAACTCATTAATTAAAAGATCCAAAAAATCAGAAGCAGCAGGGCGATAAAAAAAATTTAGAGCCAAATTTAAATTCAGAGTTGTCTTTCTCTGAGATGAGTAGCCATTATCCTCCTCCGTCCATTCTTTGAGATGGTGGTCGTGTTTTTTCAAGGTCAAGGTTTTGGTGTCGAAGGGAGATTCGGAGTGGCAGTCCTCTCCCGGCGGTACATTTCTTTTGTTTACATAGATGTTCGGCATTTATAGCCAGCAGTAGAGGTTTTGGAAAGGGTTAGGGCCTGGGCCGGATTTAGGCTTGATGGGACCCTAAGCTATTTGAGTTATGGGGGCCCTTTTGAAGTCCAGAAATTCTATATCAGTGCCAAATATGAAAAAATAATTCTGGGGGGTGGGGGGGGGCTCAAGAAGGTGGAGGCCCTAAGCTATAGTTTGTTTTACAAATTCAAATAGGTGATCCAGCACTGGGTGGGGGGGGCAACCTTGACCCCTACAGTACAGAAAGTCCACTGACCTTATCGACGCCACCGACAACAGGACAATCTATTTTATATTATCTTATATAATACATACGCACGTTCTAGAATCTAGACAGAAGATCTTTGGTCTACACTTATCTATAGTTACCATGGTTTATGTCTAGCCTTGTGTTTTGTATATTTTGAATAAAGTTTTAAATGTTGATAGCGTGTTGTTTTTTCTGGATTTTTCAGGCTACTCAACTCACACCAGAATTCCAGACGGGAATTAAAAAAAAACGTAAAAACAAAGTTTTTGACTATAAATCCCTTATATATGAGACATAACTAAAAGTATTGATTATGTCCAAAAGTGACAAACATTTACACTGAAACCGAAATTATCTCCCTTGGCTTTAAAACTAGGTCAACTCTAGCAGACGACACCTTTTGTTTTTCTAAATAGTGATTTATATAGTATAGATAAACTAAAAATGCATTAATTTAATTAGGTGAGACGGGTCCGTGTGCCAAATTTCAGCTCAATGGCTTCACTGGAAGTGGGTCATTTTCGACTTTTGTTTTTCTAAATAGTGATTTATATAGATAAACTAAAAATGCATTAATTTAATTACGGTACGTTCGATCGATCTGAAATTTTGATTCGATGCATTGTTAGGTGAGACGGGCCCGTGTGCCAAATTTCAGCTCGATGGCTTCACTGGAATTGGGTCATTCTCAACTTTTGTTTTTCCGCGGGCGGACGGGCGTCGCGGGATGAGACGAACGACGAATGAGACGGCGGTGAAGTTAATATAAAGGATTTAAAACAACAAACCCGTAACAAAAAAGTTTTTGACTATAAATCCCTTATATATGAGACATATCTAACAGTATTGATTATTTTTAAACGCGACAAACATTTACAGAATGAAACCAAATTATCTCCCTTGGCTTTAAAACAAGGTCAAAACTCTAGCAGACGACTACTAAACGTTAAAATAGTGATTTATATAGATAAACTAAAAATGCATTAATTTAATTACGGTACGTTCGAGCGATCTGAAATTTTGATTCGATGCATTGTTAGGTGAGACGGGCCCGTGTGCCAAATTGCAGCTTGATGGCTTCACTGGAAGTGGGTCATTTTCGACTTTTGTTTTTCCGCGGGACGAGGCGAACGAGCCGAGACGAACGAGCCAAGACGACGAACGAGTTTACGGTGAAGTTAATATAAGGGATTTAAAAAGAGAACGTGTTTTTGTTTTTGCACAAGGACCAAAAAAGTGTTGTTGTTTTTTTAAATCACAATGTCTATCTTAGGGTTGTATTGTATTATTTTAGTTTTGTATTTCCACGTTAAGAATTGACTGCCTTTTGTTTTATTACTAGTACTATCTTCTATATATATAATTCTCTTTGTGGTCGGACCCTGCAAGGCAACAAGAATCTGCATGTGCAACAGAGCATGACGAATGACCCTCGCGCGGGTCAACTAAACACAGTTAATGGTTGATAAGCGAAGGTAGTGGAGGGGTAACCAACAATGGCCCTTGCGTTTGACTTGCGTTGTTCCTTCACAGAAAACGTGAGATTCGTATTGTACTGGTTAACACGTCCGCCTCGTGCGAGGAAGGTTCTGGGTTCAAGCCCGGCGAATATATTGGTTGTTTTTTTTTGTTGGTTGTTTTTTTTTAAATGTCTGTTTGTGTCCATTCTCTTACCTCTTTATTGCATAGCATTCGCCGCAGACTAGCTCATCATAGACAGTGCAAAGAACGGTTGGGGGGTGAGAGTACAGACACAAAAAGCAGCACCAAGTAAATAAAAAATAGCGAGCAAAGGTGAAGACATGCACACTTAGGTTGTTGTTACCCGCCTCCCATTTATTACTACCATCCCTTAAACATAAATTTTGTTTGGCTGATCCTAGCGAGGGTTAGTCATATTTAGGGTTGTTAATTGCGTGTTTTTTTTTCTTTTTTTCTTTCTGAAAACCGATCATCGATATGTAACTCCGATTTAAAACCGATTATCGTTTTACAGCTGACTTCATAGAAGTTAGGGGTGTACCGAATTTCGCCTGCAAATGTCTCGAAAATAAACAATGAGTTGACAACGTCGGCATGTTCACCAACATTACACACCCATGTGATTTCCACACTGATGTGACGTCACCTTCCCACTCTCCTGTTACTGATGAACATTTACAAACGCCGGATTTTCAATGCAACATTTGCTCAAAACAGTTCACACGAAAATATAATCTCAACGCACATTTAAAAAAACACTCCAGTGACAAACGCATTCCACGGAGGACTTTAAATGCACCATTTGTTCCAAAACCTTCCGACTCCAGAAATATCTCAACGCACATTTAAAAACACACCCCAGTGAACAAACGCCTCCCACAGAGGACTTTAAATGCACCATTTGTTCCAAAACCGTCTGACTCCAGACATATCTCAACGCACATTTAAAAACACACCCCAGTGAACAAACGCATCCCACAGAGGACTTTAAATGCACCATTTGTTCCGAAACCTTCCGACTCCAGACATATTTCTACGCACATTAAAAAACACACTCCACTGAACGAATGATGAAATGTGACCATTGCCAGCAATGCTTCAAAACAACTCGCACGCTCAAGAAGCACTTACAAACTAAACATGTACATGTAGAAACACATTCAACAACATTTCTTTGCAGCATTTGCGACAAACAGTTTCACGCACGCAGATATCTTACTAGCCATTTTAAAAAAAACATGCCCTGGTGAAATCCTTCCAGTGCCAATACTGCACTAATTCGTTCACAACATCATCTCTTCTCAACAAACATACAAAAACACACCGCCATGACACATTCTCTGAGTGTGTACATTGCAAACGTTCTTTCAAACAGTCGCATCTTCTCGCAAACCACATGCACATTCATCGCATTCAACTTTCCGCTGCCTTTCAAGAACACTGCAATTCCCATCAAGGAACATAACATTGCTCTACCTACCGCACTATTTACTTCTTGCAATGCTCTTCATTGGCCATCAGAGGTAAACAAATCCGGACATTATACTAAGTGTTTTCGTAATGGCAAAGTGTCTTTGCCACCGCTATCACAAACTCCTCCTTTATTACAAAACCTCTTGAGTGGCAAGAATCCGCTGTCCCGACATTTCTGTGATCATATCAGGGAATACAACTCTGCTTTAGCTTTAGCATCAATGGGCGCCCACATCGCTCTATCACCTGGTCATGGACCGTATGCTTGCCGAATCCACGGTCAAATTTATCATCAAGTCTCTCCTTTGTATACCAATCCTAACATGCCCCCTCGATACGGTCAATTATATATCTTCGATTCTGCTGAGGCTACCACTCAACGTTTGCAAAACGATTGTAACAGTGCTTGTAGTGATATGTTGTTGTTTCAACTAGACAAAATGATAAGACAGGTTAACCCCATTTGCAATCATGAGCGCCCAGAACACAGACCTGATGTCGTTGCCCGCGTCTTTCATATCAAACTTCGGGAGTTCCTAACTGACATTCTGGAGAGGAATATTTTCGGCAATGTAGTCGCATACATTTTCGTCATTGAGCTCCAAAAACGAAGCTTGCCTCATTGCAAAATGTTACTGACACTTGATTCACAGTGCAAAATAAGGACCAAAGATGACATAGACAAATATGTCTGCGCTGAGCTTCCAAATCCCGAAATACACCCTCGACTTTTCCATATTGTCACTAAATGCATGGTACATGGTCCGTGTGGCACTCTCAATGCCAACTCACCTTGCATGAAAGACGGCAAGTGCACCAAAAATTTCCCAAAGGACTTCAACGCCGAGACACAAGAAAACACACAAGGGTACCCCATGTACCGCCGAAGACAGGGCACAACTGCCATTGTTGGCAAATACGACATCGACAATCGTAGGATAGTACCTTACAATTCCCTGGCTTTCTCAGAAATTCAATGCTCACATTGACGTTGAAGTGTGCGCGTCCATTCAATGTATCAAGTATCTATATAAGTATGTCTACAAAGGACACGTCGCTGCATCCATTGCACTTCAGAAGGAGCCAGCCGATGGTGTTTTCCAACATGATGAAATACAAACTTTCCTTGATGGTAGGTATGTTAGTGCTCCTGAGGCTATGTGGCGTTTGAACGAGTACAGTCTTTCAGAAAAATCGCACGTTATTATACGATTACCAGTTCATTTGCCAGAACAACAAGTTGTCTTCTTTCATGAGGGTCACGAAGAACGAGTGCTACAAAGACAGGCCAACAAAAGCACCATGCTTTTAGCTTGGTTTGAACTCAACAAGACGGATCCTGAAGCTGTGGAGTTACATTACACTGATGTTCCCCAACATTACACATTCCAACAATCCTCTGGAAAATGGCAAAAGAGAATTAGAGGAGGCACAAAAGTGATCGGTAGAATGCCTGTTGTTGCCATTAACGACACCGAACGTTATTACCTCAGGCTTCTCCTTACCCGTTCCGTAGGCATCACGAGTTTCAACCTTCTACGAACTGTCAACGGCGTGGAATGTAACACTTTCAAAGAGACGTGCCAACAATTGGGTCTTCTTAAAGACGAAAAGATATGGCATGATACTCTTACAGAGGCATCTCAGATACGAATGCCACCGTTCTTGCGACAACTTTTCGTTTTCGTCAGTGTCTTCGGCGAACCGCATAACGTTTCACACCTTTGGGACACGCATAAACTCTCCCTTTCTGAGGACTTTCTCAGAACATATTCACCACGCACCGCTTGCTTGTATGCTCTCGCAGAAATAAATGACATGCTCCAACCACATGGCATCAACCTGCACAAATTACACCTACCCATCACTGACATTCTTCCAATGTGTCATTCATCTTCAGTCTTCGACGCTAAGGCTGAACACTCACACGCTATGGAACACTACGCCAAACTCAACACAGAACAAAAGCACGCTGTTGACACTTTTTTGGACGCTGCATACACCGACTCCCATCCGCGACAAACCTGCTTCTTCTTAGATGGTCCCGCAGGAACAGGGAAAACATTTGTCTACAAAACCCTGATTCATACAATCAGAGCAATGGGAGACAATCCTATAACCGTTGCATCTACAGAAATAGCAGCAACATTGTTACCGGGTGGACGTACTGCACACTCGGTGTTTAAAATACCGTTGAAGGCTCTTATCTTATCTATACAGACGCTCCTTCTATGCAGAAGATAGTTGCGTCCACAGACCATGACAGATGATC
Source organism: Ampullaceana balthica (assembly GCA_944989445.1). NCBI lineage: Eukaryota > Metazoa > Mollusca > Gastropoda > Lymnaeidae > Ampullaceana > Ampullaceana balthica. The sequence continues at coordinate 319,717 of CALYLW010001110.1, forward strand.
TGTTGGCAAGTGATGCAGCATTCACAGGCCACGGCTTTGTGGGTTCCACGCATTACCCAGCCGCCTAACTACATGTAGTGTTAGGTACCCATTCGGAGCGGGGTGACTCAGGGACGCCCTAGGCCCCGGGAACAAACCCTTGCCTTCACACGGATTCGAACCCGTGACCATCGGTACGACAGTCCAGTGCGCTGCCACTCGACCACCGCGTCGAAGGCTCACTACTACTTCAACATGCAATATCAAACCTATTTCGCAACACGCGCAACATATTCTGCAATCTAAATTGATTATATGGGACGAGGCACCAATAACACATGCATACGCATTCCATGCAGTTGACAGGTTGTTACGTGATCTCACAGGTGAGACGCACCAATTTGGAGGGAAAACAATACTATTGGGTGGAGATTTCCGTCAAATACTCCCCGTCATTATGTGTGGCTCCCGAGCACTCACTGTCGCAAGTTGCATTAACAAACAACCTTTGTGGCGTCACATGCATGTACTTACACTGACGAAAAATATGAGAGCTCTTCCTGACGAACAACATTTCGCAAAATGGCTTCTCGATGTTGGAGACGGGACAAATGGAACACCTGAAACATTACCTTCACATTGTTTTCCTGTTCATTCTGATCCCGTTCAACAACTATATGGCGACCTCGACTTCTCAACTGTCACTTCGGAACAACTCAGTACGCGAGCTATATTAAGTGTCACGAACGAAGACTCCCTGCGCCTGAATGAACAAGTATTGAAACTTATCCCAACCGACCAAGTAAATTTCACCAGCGTTGACTCCCGCAGATCAACTTTCATTCCCCGAAGAATTTATTAACAGTCTTACCCCTACTGTCATGCCTCCGCATAAACTGAAAATTAAAATTGGTTCAGTCGTCATGCTTCTTAGAAACCTCATGCCAGCAAGAGGTCTCTGTAATGGCACTAGACTGACTGTAACCAACATCCACCGCAACGTACTGGAGTGTAAAACTATCGCAGCTGCTACGTCACAAACTGTCCTAATTCAAAGTTATTCCCCGGATATCCCTGACTCCATCAGATTCAAATTTGCCTTTTACCTTTACGCGCAGACAATTCCCTGTGAGATTAGCCTTTGCCATGACAATAAATAAAGCACAGAGCCAAACGTTCAAAAAGATATGCCTGTATCTTCCAAAACCTGTTTTCAGTCTTGGACAATTGTATGTTGCTCTCTCCAGAGTTCCTTCTTTTCATTCACTCACAGTCGTTTGCCCAAACCCATCCCATTTGGACAACTGTGTCTTTCAGGAAGTCTTCACCCGTTACTCGTCACTAAATCATTAGCGGCGGACGCCGCGGGTCGGCTAGTTACTACTAATCAAGTTAAAATGGTGTGGCTACACAAAACAAATTTAGACATTCACGTAGACTGCCCTATGGGGCCGTCCATAAATGACGTCACGCACCTAGGGGGGAGGGGGGTCACACTTTTGTGACGATGCGTGACGAGGGGGAGGGAGGGGGTTGACGAAATGTGACGTCACATCAAAAGGGTAACTAAATAAAGCTTCCACAGAAATATTTGGTCGCTTACAATTTATTTAATTATTTAATCTTCCTTTTTTTCTTCTTTTTTTTCCTTTAAACTCAGTGCTTCTCAATGTGCCGGTCGGTAGGTCATCTGACGCTGGTTTGCGTAAGCTATCAAGACATGAAAATTAAATCTCATTATAATCCTTCAGTTTGAGAATCCACAAGATAACATATGAAATTGTTACACTGCGTCGTTTGATGCTGACATCAAAGCATTTGTTATTTAACCGCAGCTCCGTTTGATTCTCTCATGGCAGGAGTGGTCGATTTTTTTGGCCAAAATATACAAGTTTATGTGTGCGTTACCCCCCCCCCACCCCCAGACTCTAGGTCCTGCTCACATGACTCGGGGATTTGGGGGAGCGTCGTTAGCCCCCCCCCCGAAAATGCTACTGGTGAGTTTTACAAGCATGACAAGTGTCTAAAAATGATCTGATTAGGATTATGTGTCGATATTTTCAGTCAAAACGACACTGCTGAATATCCTTTTTCTTTAAAAGGGGAAATCAGTAGGAAATCGTTTTGATAAAATTAAAAATGTTTTAACTTTGATATAATTGTTCGATTGGTTTTTGGTCAAACGCCACTGGCCATTCTAGTCTTCTAGATCAGTGCATCTCAAAGTGGTGGTCCGCGGACTGGTGCTCGTCCTTGGGTCATCCGCTGCTGGCCCGCAGATGTTCTAAAAAAAAAGGACCGAAAAAATTGTCAGTGCAGGGGAAATAGTGCACCGGTACCTGGTGCAATGGAAAATTCCTGCCGGTCCGCCATACTAAAAAGTTTGATAAGCACTATTATAGATATAATGGTAAATGAGCCCATTTAAAATTAGTCAACTATTCATTAACTTTATTGAATGCATCAAATTCTTGACATCGCAATTCGAGAGGAGCACGAAACAACTTTCCTTCCTAGCTCAGTACGTAGGTAAGAAATCTACATAGTTGTCAAATTTTAAAAAAAATCATTTTCTATAAGGAACCGGTTCAATAATGGGCATATGTTCCAAGCGTACACGTACACATGACGTATTTTAATTTATCTAGTGGATTGTAGTGGAATTTATATGTCCCAAATGACTCTACATTACCCCCAAGAATTCCCTTTTTGACCCCAGATGAGGTTATTTACCTCTGTTCGCCGACCTCTTACTTACGTGATGCCTGTCAGTCAATTGAGGGATTTTTTTAAAATAAATTTTTGAAATGTTATTTTTAAATATATTTTTTTTTCTAAACAAAGACGTTAATCGTGATGATTAATAGTCAATGTTTAATTTGTATGCATTAAAATAAAATATAATCTAAGGATGTTAACAGAGTTTGTTTTCTGAAGGCCGGTTAAACGTTTTTTAAAAATGCTTCACGCGGGTTACGATATTACAATGTAGATCTCCACTAAATAAATAATAAATACTTAAATGACAATAAAAGTGATTTGAAACATACTTATTTACAAATAGAAAATAAAGCGTAAAATCCCTTACATTAACTTCACTGGCGTCTCTGTCTGTCTGTCATCATCTCTCTCTGTCTTGGGCGGGCGGAAAAACAAAAGTAAAAAATGACCCACTTTCCGTGATCCGATCGAGCTGAAATTTGGCACACGGACCCGTCTCACCTAACAATGCATCGTATCAAAATATATCAGATCGATCGAACGTACCGAAATTAAATTAATGCATTTTTAGTTTATCCTTATATAACATATGTAATTCAAATTCACTGTTTGTTATTGTTTTTTTTTCCACGTGAAAGTTTGAGTTGACGCGTTGATGCGACCCATCGAAGTACCGGCGTGCTTTTGTTTACATTTTACGTGTCATGCTGAACTCGGTTCCCCCCCCCCAGGGTTATGAAGCAAAGTTCAGTTAAGACAGATTCAGTCTGTAAATGCTTGTCGCGTTTGAAAATAATCAATACTGTTAGTTATGACTCATATTTAAGGGATATATAGTCAAAAACTTTGTTTTTACGGGTTTGTTTTATTTTGTTGCTGTTTTTTTGTTTTTGATTTGTTTGTTTGTTTGTTTGTTTTTTTTTGTTTTTTTTTGGGGGGGGGGTAAAGATTTGTGACGTATTTTTAGAGGGGGTCTTAGTTTTTGTGACGACGCGTGACGAGGGGGGGGGTAAAAAATCGGCAAAAATCGCGTGACGTCATTTATGGACGGCCCCTATCCACTTCCTTCCTTTACCTTGCGAATAAGCTAAGAATATTTAATTATAAATTTTTTAATTTGTAGTGTTGTTAAGCAAAACTGGATGATTTAAAAATAAAATTAAAATAATATTTTTTATATTATTTTTTTTTCGTATTAGGGATTTCGTTTTATTTGTTTCGTACTGGCATTTGAAACGAAAATTTCGCTATTTTAAAAATTAAACAATAACAATGGCGAACAACTTCATTTCGTGATATTAATTGAAAGCTAAATTACATTAACAGTATTTTAGCTATTTAATAATTTAAAGATACATTGTAAGTCATTTAGGTCCGTAACAAATGTACTATTTACGGGTGCCTAAAGCATCATTTAATAAGCAGCTATATTATGAACAAAGATTTTTATTTTATAATAATGATCATGATGTGAATAATGTGATGTTTGAACTCAGAACTGAGTTAAGAATTTTTAGTTTAGTTGTGTAAAGTTTAGGGTATTCCTGCAGTTTCTACACGTATATTATTTCAATTTCACAGCGAAATTTAATTTTCTCGTGAGAACTTAATACATTTCTGAATCATTTCTCTGTGAAATAATATAATAAATAAATATGTGTAGAAACTGCAGGATTACCAAATTGTTTATTATTATTAGTCATTGTCAGTTTAAAAAAAACTATTATTTTCTTCCTATGTTTTGGCCTTGGTCCATTGCTATTACTTATTTAATATTTATTAAATAAATAACAGGCCTAAAACACTAAAATTAAAACTAAGAATCTTCTTAGTAAGATTTGTAAAAGTTGATTTAAAAAATGAAAATTTTGAAAATTGATTCAAGTCAATACTAAATTTAAAAACCATGCTGTAGAAAAATAGGTCCTATCCAATATTGCCTTTAAGCTGTCGTTTAAAATTACTGTTCAGCAAATTTTGATAAGGATAATATAATATCTGAAACTGTTCATGGGTGGTAAAGTTTAGCATACAATAAACAGGGTTCTCACTCAGTCGGGAAAACTGGAAAAAGTCGGGAATTCTTAAAATAATCTTCCTGATCTTGAATGTCCGGAAATAGTCGGGAAAAGTTATGGCTAGTCGGGAAATTTTTTCCTTCCAAAGTAAATGGCTTTGATTGCGTCTATGTGGTCATGTTTCTATTCCATTTAATAATTTAACAAAAGTTACCAGTTTATAATTGTCTGCGCATGCGTTAAAAATAAGGTCAAATTTTTCACCTCGCCTCGTCCCATGGCACCTGTGGCATGTCACCGCTGCTCGCGTTTACAATGCCCGTCGAGTCAGCGAATTTAAAAAAAAATTAATATACCACTATTTTTTACCACTATGGTAATTTTAAGTTTAATGCTTTTGACGTGCAGGATATCTGTCAATATAAGACCAAAATCGAATTTCATACATCAATCAAATGATACTTGTAACTTGTAATATAATAGTAACAATTGGGGCCTTGACCTTTGATCACATCAAAGGCGCACTGTGTGTTAGACCTCAGCAACTAAGCGAATTTTTTTTTAAAATCATTCATTATCCGAATTCAACCAACAACAGTGATGACGTGTATATTATTTGTATACTGGAATATTAAGAAAACGATTTGATTTCACCGTCGCTCGCGTGTTAGTCACAGTGGCGTATCTTACTGGTAACAAAACAATAACAAACTTTTAAAAGAATAATAATTTCTTTTTTATTTAAAAAAAAGAACAACACTTCTCCCGGTAATAATTATAGGGACTAATTGAAGTTTGGGTTTGACCGGTCCTGATCTAAGGACCGATTAACCGTTAACACTGTCAGGGTATGAGAATCACTGGTCTTAAATGTTCAATGTTGCGTTCTGGGATCTGGATAATTAAGACTCATCGTACTCTAGTTCAATTGATATTCACTTATTACAATAAGTGCAATTCACAAGTATATCAACAAGTTTATTCGATCTCAACTTAGCATAAAGAGACGTTAACTTGCTTCCATTTTTCTCACTCACTTCCTTTTGCTCTTTGTGCGTCTAAAATGTGAGATACAATATTCTGGTTCGCTCTATTACCTACACTATCATGTGCAACATTTAAGACCAATGATTCTCATAACCTGACAAACACCTTTAGTCTTAGTTAAAACTATTGTTCCTTCCGCTGCTAACCCATTTAAACTGTTTGGAAATCTTCTTTCCACCACTTTTTTTCCTCAACCTTGAAAATGACTGGATAGACCATCTAGATTTTAAGCAGTGGCTTTCACGGGATAAATTTGTGCACTGTGCATATTGTACAGTTCGTAATAAATATATCCATATCCAAACAATGGGTAAGGCAGCACCATTATCCCACATGAAATGGAAGATACATGTTGATAAGATTAAAGATACTCTGGTCAAATAACTATTTTAATGAAAAGTAAAGCTGATGATGGTGCTGCAAAGATTACATAGTTGTTGATGTTCATATGAATTGCATTTTTTAAATTGACTTATTTTGTTAGTATGTATTGTAATATTAATGTGAGTCAAGTCATTCATGACTTAATGGCTAGTAAATATGTTGTATTACTATTGCTAATTTAAAATGTATTATTATATATTACATATAGTAATCTATGATAAAAATTGGTTATTAAATAAGTGGGGTTCTACCGATATGCATTTTTGCCGATATTGCAGATGCCGATATGAGTATTTGTTAGGACAAAAACCAGCGGTCTTATTTGATGACGTCATTCTTATATTTATCACTCATAATTATTTATATTTTATATTAGGGGTCTACCGATATGCATTTTTGCCGATATTACAGATATTTTTTTCCGATATGAGTATTTGTTAAGACAAAAAAAAACAGCGGTCATATTTGATGACGTCATTCTTAAATTTATCACTCGTAATTATTTATATTTTGTAATTTAGGGGTCTACCGATATGCATTTTTGTCAATATTACCGATATTTTTTTCCGATATGAGTATTTGTTAGGACAAAAAAAAACAGCGGTCATATTTGATGATGTCATGTGTAATTATTTATATTTTATAATTTAGGGGTCTACACTCTACCGATATCCAGCTATGCCGATATTACCTATTTATTAATTTTTTTCCGAAACGAAGTTTCTGATGTGTTTACAAGTTCCAGATCATGACCTACATAGGACTCATGACACAACAAACCGTCCTTTATGAAAATGTACAAGCAAAATTAGGTACTCCTTTTGAAACGTCAACTTTTGACTCATAATTATTAATTCTAACCAATAGTTAATGGCTTTTGCACACGGCCACCTTTTATGAATGAATCAATGAGAACAAAGCAATAGAAATAGAGTGAAATGAGGTTGAAGGATGAATGGTTGCCCATGACAACAAGTCTGCACACGGTACATTTTGTTATTCCATACGAAACGAAATGTTTTAGACATCTGCGATTCTGCGTGCATCTTTGCTATTAGAGCAATTACATGAACATAATGTTTACATGTTATCCATTTATTAGAGCAATTACGGTATACTTGGCATCGGCACTATTTACACAGTATTTCCGAGCATACGAAAATCGGCCGATACCTAAAAAATATCATAGCACATGGCACACTGTATCGTGGCTGTAGATATTAATACTAGGACTCTTTTGGCTATTTCAATACCGGTATCAGGATCGATATATTAATTTGTCGAGATATTGTAAATCTAAATGATAGTTGTTGTTTTTTTGTTGTTGTTGTTTTTGTCAAAATATCACTTATTATGAAATATCGGTGACGTCAATATCGGGACCTTTACATGCTACCGATACCGATATTGCCGATATCCTGATATCGATGCCGATATATTGACTGATATATCGGTAGACCCCTATAAATAAGTAATTTGAAAATTTCTATATTAAAAATAAATGTCGCGACATCATGGTTTTCAGTCTTGAATTTTCCTTTTCTAGTCTTGAAACAGTCTTGAATTTTTTTAATGAAAAAAGTGGGAACCCTGAATAAATGGATGCTGTTCAACTTTTCATACTTGTTTTTTATTTTGAACATGAACCAACAATGTAAAAAAAAACATCCACATGCCTGACATGCTGTCAACATTTTGATTGTGCATTAATGCTCCTTTTTAGGTAAAAATAAAAAGTTGATTTAATAACATTGCATAATTTTAATGTTGTTGTTGATGTCCTACCATTGTAAATGAATTTACTATGAAAGTAAAGTAATCATTAGATGAGATATAATTTGGTATGCAAACTCTATAACTCTATGTGCATTCTTTAGTAAATTAGTGCTGATTGTTACTAGTTCGATAGAAGTCAATTATAACATTTTTTGCTGTGCGGTTTCTTTAAATTTTTGGATTTGATTGATGTTTTTACTATTTGAGTCTGAGGATCATGGTCCAAAGCCCATGTCAACAGTGTGTCTACATGGCCTTGTACAACCAGTATGACTGATCCATACTGTTTCCATGAATAAAGTTGATATCAATGAAATTGAGTAAAGACTTTGAGGCCATAAATGAAAATTTGCTTTATGATAGGTGAACATTCATGGCTTAAGACCAATTCTTTATTCAGATAATTATAAATGAGTGATCATGTCTCCAATTGTAAACATTAACACAATTCAACCACTCATTCACCATGAAATCCTTTTTAAAAAATGTATCAATGAATTTTCCTAAATGTATTTAGAAATTGAATTGGAAAAACATGAGAAACCTTCTTCCCACTGAACTTTGAAAGCAAATATAAAACTGCCTGTTGCTCAAATAATATTATTACAAGTGTGGGTTACTCTATGCCCTTAGGAATGTGAGATCCCCACAACAAGTTCGAGACTTTCAACTGCTGCATTGCATGCCCATGCCCTAAGATAGCACTGATTCAACGTGAGGCAACTTACAGAAGTTTAAGCCCTGTAGTTATCTTGAATTCAAATTAATTTTTTAAGCTGTGAATAGTGAAATTTCTTGAGCTCTTTAAATTCATTTCAATGATATGTTCTGCTTTCCATCAAAAGTAATATAAATTATTTTCCAAGTTTTAATAAAATATTAAAATGTATGCTATTCTTTATTTCCATTTCTTAAATCTAGGGAGTATGCCAGTCTTATTGACTCAGGATGAAGCTTGATGAATTTGAAATCCGATTTGACAACCCCAGGGGTGTCTTCTCTGCTGGAGAGAATGTCAGTGGAAATGTTGTTGTCAAATTAACAAAGCCTATGAAGATGAGATGTAAGCATTAATAAAACATTTAACTACATAAAACGTTTCAAAGTGTATTCAAGTTAATGCATTTGATTTTGGTAGTTAATTTTATATTTTGGAATTGTTAAATTAAATGTAATTTACTTCAGAATTAACCTTCAGTAAAGAGGATGTTTCTGTAAAAATAATAATAAGATTAATATGTCGGTTGAATTAAAACTTGATCAATTTCAATTAATTACACAAAATGTTATGACCTGCTAGTTCATTTTCACATAAATTAAAATTAATCTTACTTAAACAAACTGTGAGTACTCCATATAGTGCATCTAAATAGATAGATCATTTCTAAATGATGTTATATCCTATTAAGGTTTAACACTGTACTTTGAGGGACGGGCCAAGTCGCATTGGGAGGTAAAGCAGGGACGCAGCAAAACTGATTACAGAGCTGGTGAAAACTACATAAATCACACAGTTATTCTATATGGCACCGGTAAGATTTTTACTGGAGATTGGACCCCAACTATTTTCTTCAAATCTTAAATTTTAGTTGACACACTGATAACATTAAGCGCTCCATTTTTCATAATTATTTACATCAAAATTAGATCAATGATAATATTACAACTATTTTACACCATCCAACATATAAATAGCTCTTTTTTGCATTGACAAAAACTGTTACAAGAACAATTGAAACTGTCTACTTCTAAGGTTGAAATCAATTTCTATTATTCTGCAGGAATTCTGAAATGAAAAGTTTAAATTTGAGAAAATTACTTTTAAAATCTAAAATGTTAAAATTAACTATACAGTCGAACCCACTTACCTCGAGCTCGGTTAGCTCGACCACCCCACTAACTCGACGTTTTTTATTGGAACCGCCAAATTTTCTCTTTGTCTTAGCATTTTCTCATCGGCTAATTCAATTTTTCTAAGTCACAAAAGAGGGCCAAATTTGCAACCTAACGTTGGTTAGCTCGATCCTCCTCAGTTCGCCTAGCAATGCATTTTTAGTTCAAAACAGTGTTGACATCTCGCTTTCTTCGAGACTTCCGGCTATTGTGTGATTCTACGAGATTTCAATAAAAATTACCGGATGTTATTATCTTCTTTCACTTTCGATCCATGTGTGAATTAGATGTATTCACCCGAGGTTCCTGTAAATCGCGTTAGCGATCTTTAATCCGTCATTATTTCGCAGTGCATGTTATATTATTATTAAACTTAATTCATTTTCTGATGCATTAATCATTTTATTTTTTAAGATAAACGAGTATCTTTAGAAATGAAAAGAAAGGTTTGTATCGAGAATCGATGGTGGTTTTTATATAATTAAGTAAAAAATTATTATTCTTTTAAAAGTTTGTTGTTGTTTTGTTACCAGTAAGATACGTGACTGTGACTAACACGCGCGTGACGATGAAATCAAATCATTTTCTTAATATTACAGTACATGTATATAATATTATTAATATACACGTCATCACTTTTGTAGGTCGAATTCTGATAAGGAATGATTTTTTTAAAAATTCGCTTAGACTTAGTTGCCGGCCGAGGTCTAACATACAGCCCACAGCTTGCTGTGATCAATGTTACGTCTCTATGTTTAGGTGGATTGTACCTTGCTCTCCGCTACACACAACATACACAAGAGATGACACAAGTCTGTGTAACGATGCAATGTTTATTCTACTATAAACAACTGTACAACTGGCTGTCTTGCCTTGACATAAAATACATCTATATATAACGGGCTGTATGCTCAAGCATGCCCTCGGTCCGACCCGACCGCTTCTGGGCGACGTTAAACTCAACTCTGTTTTACTGCAACCCTGCAGCTCCCCGGTCTACCCTGACCGGTCTGACCGCACAACACTGTGCGAACTACACAGCTTTCTGCAACTCCCTGCCCTCGTCTCGACTACTCTCTTATAAACCCCCCAACTGGTCTCAACTGACCCTGGCGTGTCCTCTGGTCATGTCCCTGACATATCCCGTGTGACCAGAAGTTCACTCAGACATCACTAGACATTATTCCCGTGATAGGAGTTCATACCCGTCAACAACGCCTTGACCCGACTCCAACACTGGCTCACAACAATCTCACAACAATCTCACAACAATCATTCGCAGTGATTCTCATACCCTGACAATCAACGGTCAAGGCCGCAATAGTTTTATTTATATTACAAGTTTGATTGACTGAGGAAATTCGAGAGCGTTCTGATAGTAACAGATATCCTGCACGTTAAAAGCATTAAACTTAAAATTATCATATTGATATGTTTTTTTAAATTTTTTTTATTCGCTGAGCGAGCGGCTGTGACACACGCCATGGGACGAGGCGAGGCGAAAGCTTTGACCTTTTAACGCATGCGCAGACAATTATAAACTGGTAACTTTTTTTTATTAAATGGAATCGAAACATGACAGAGACGTAATCAAAGTCCTTTACTTCGGCAGAAATATATATATATATATATAACAATTCCCGATTAGTCATAACTTTTCCCGACTTTCAAGGCCTAGAAATTTTTTTAAAGAATTCCCAACTTTTTCCCGTTTTCCTGAGTGGGAACCATAGTTAATTAATTGGTTATATTTAAATTTTAAATGGTCCTTAAAAACGAACGGTCATTACAACCTTAGGAAAGAGTGAAGAAATATTAGGGTTCCGATACGATTCCCATTAATCGTCCCATCACTAATTAATCATGTACATAAAGAAATTTCAAGCACATGTTAATATTTTGCCGCCATATTGGTTTTCGTTTTAACACGATCATTGGTTATCTCGACGCCATTTTTCATACCCCAACGCCGTCGACTTAACCGGTTTCGACTGTACTTTGTAGTTGAAATGGTTTTGCATATTGCTATCATGTTAAAAAATGTGCACATTTAAAAGGATAAATGCTTTAGTCTCTAAATAAAAACTACTGTGTCTTACTTTAAATTTTCAGGACAAAACAATAGTGAGCACCCAGCTGGGGTGCACTCTTATCCATTTGTTTTACATTTGTTACCAACTCTGCCTTCATCCTATGAGGGGCGCCGAGGCTATGTTCGATACTTCTGCAAGGCCACCATTGACCGCCCCTGGAAGTTTGATGAACACACAAAGAGGGCCTTCACTGTTATCCATCATTTTGATCTAAATGCTGAACCAACAGCTTCAGTGAGTGCAGTGATCTTATATATATATATTTTTTAGATTGGAACATGTTAAATATGCTTGTTATAGATGATTAATGACTATACGCTATAGAAGTGATTAAATTAATAACAAATCATTAATTAACATACATGTGTTGTATTATTTTGACAAAAATTACAGATTTTTAAATAATAGAACATAAGCACCAGATTTTTTCAGCACTGTTTCAATGGTAATGGTGGTGCCATTGATAAAAATAGGTAGCATGTTTTGTGCAAGTAATTGGGGCATTTAAAAAAAAATAGTTATAAGTCTTGTCCCAGGTGTCCTATGGTAATAGTTGAAGTGTGTGCCTTTTGAGGACTAATTTTAGTAAATTGTATTCTACAGAAACAATTATGTTATTCAAAAGTTACTTCATTTGAAGATTTAGTGTATATGCGACTTTTAAATTCTTTTTGTTGTATGTAACTTTATTTGATTTTCTCAACAGCAATAAATAAATTGAAATGATATCAAATGAGTTTATTTCTTGGTCTCAAGATTTAAGTATACAAATGTAATCATTTATATTAAACATAAAAAAGTATTGAAGTTTGAAACCAGTTTATGTAATCTGTATACCTGGGGAACTTGATTTTTCAAAGCTGGATTTATTATTTACGCACTATATTTTAATTTTTTATTAGATGCCTATTTGGGCTGAACAAGAGGAGTCCATAGAAGGCTGCTGCTGCTCATCAGGCAACATCCAGGCACGCATGACCTTGAATAAGACAGGGTATGTTCCTGGCGAGCCCTTGAACTATACAGTTGACATCATTAACAATACAGACAGTGATGTAACCGGACTGGAAGTTGACCTCAGACAAGTGAGTTTATTGCCATTACTAAGATTATGCATCATATTACAGTCACTTAATTTTCTGTACACTTATTGGATAAACTTTTTGTCTAAGGCAAATGTATTTTATTTTTTTAATTATTCTTCTTTTTTTTTAATTTTGAATTCTTTCAATACATTTTGCAGTATGTTACTGTTTACATCTGCTAACATTTGCATCCAATGGATTACTTTAGTTATACTATAAGCATTGTGGTCCAAGGTTAGTATTGCTGGGGGTGGGATTGGGAAATAAGCACCCACTCCTCTTGAAAAATCCCCATAACTTCCATCTCATAATAGCCTCTGCTAACCAAAGTCCAACTGCTGGCCTTCTCGTATGACTTGTAACCAAGTCTGGCTGATCACGTTTCAACTGACAGGAGAAGGGGTGAAGGCGGGCCGCTGGCGCCTTAAAACCAGCCGCTTCGGGCAGATGGGGCTCGTAAACCTTGATAGGTAGCTCATCTAGGAGAGGGAAACTCCAATCTTAAACCTCTGCTGTCTCGCGGCCACACCTGTTCATGAAGAGACTAAGGGAGTAAACCCTAACAGAAAATCAGGAGATGGAGTCCCTTAGGCAGTTTTATTGCGATGCGCTATATCTCTGGCAACTCCTGCGATGCAGATGGCACCTTGTTGTATCAGCTAAGCTGTTCTCCTGGAATCACCATGTGGAGAGAGAGGGCCTGCTGCCTGGGCAACAGCTGGTCATCTTTAAAGCTCTGCCTAGGCTATCGTAGCCTCCTTTTTTTCTACCTCCTCAACCCAAACCTGGAGAGGTCACTCCAGCTTTGCTGCAAGGTGTAGACACAACATGTGGAACGGCAGTTACCGGTTATAAGCCATTGCTCAATTGGCGTAGAGCTAGGCGCCAGGGGTCGTTCCAGACGGTGGGAGAGATCGCCATGTCTCACTGAGCATCTACCGCCCGCCTTAAGCTGGGCAGCCCCCAGCCAGTAAGGTGATGTTCCGCCTGCCCCATTTGGTGCATGGGGCTCAGAGTGATCAACTCAACAAGCGAGCCATAACCCAAGCACCAACTGAAAAAATAAGAAAGAAGTTACCAGCACTTCGTTTAGCAAGCTGGAATGTCAGAACCCTCTGCACTGGTTTTAACTCTGACCCCTCATGTGCGGAAGATATAAGGAAGACAGCGGTCATTGACAAGGAACTTTCCTGTCTCGGCATCGAAATTGCATGCCTACAGGAGACGCGGCTGGCTGACAACGGCAAAGTGCTTGAGGCCAACTACACATTTGTCTGGCAAGGACTACCATCAGACAGACCAAGGCAGCAAGGCGTTGGTTTTGCCATAAAAAAATTCTCTTATGTCATATGTTGAACTGGCGGCACATGTCACTGAGAGGATACTCGGCATTAAACTTTCAACATCATCAGCGCAGCCCATATCCTCAACCTGTATGCACCAACTCTCTGCTCTGAAAAAGAGTTAAAAGACAACTTCTATGAGGCTCTAGACTCCGCAGTAGCAAATATTCCCACACATGAGAGTCTATACCTCCTCGGTGACTTCAATGCCAGGGTGGGTGCAGATCACAAAGCCTGGTCCACCAGCATTGGCTTACACGGCATTGGTAAAATTAATAACAACGGCCAGCGACTGCTCGAGCTATGCAGTACTAACAATCTGTGTGTAACTAACACATTCTTCAAATGCAAGAACATCCACAAAGTGTCTTGGAGACAACCCTGCGCCAAGCACTGGCACCAGCTTGATCTCGTTCTCACCAGGCGATCTGACCTGGCCAGTGTGCTCCAAACACGCAGTTACCACATTGCCGACTGTGACACAGACCACTATTTGGTCGCAAATAGAAACAAATTAATACCAAAGAAATTGTGTCACTCTAAGAGCAAGGGTAAAACTCGCATCAACACGCAGAATATCAACTGCCCTAAGATAAGGGATCAGCTTAACACCAAGCTTGAGCAAGCTCTTAAGGCCAACACCTCGCAGAAAGCAATCCTCATGATGCTATAGGGACAGAACAAATCGATGCGAATTGGCTCCATCTTCGAGACACTATTTACAACACCTCTCCTGCCGTCCTCGGGAGGAAGGAAAGAAAAAATGCAGATTGGTTTGAGGCCCACTGGGTTACAATGAATCCTGTGACGGAGACAAAAAGAAAAGCTCTATTGGCCTACAAAGCTTCCCCAGGACCTGACACCCTGCAATGTCTCAGAACAGAAATGCCAGAAACACATCCCGGAAGACTGCACGTTTTTGCGCTAACACTTATTGGGTGGAACTATGCAAAAGCATTCAATCTGCTGCTGATCAGGGAGATAAAAAAATTTACGAAGGCATAAAAAGGCCACTGGGCCCACAACATCAAAGTCAGCTCCAATCAAGACAAAATCAGGTGAGATGATCACAGAACGAGACAAGCAGATGCGGCGCTGGACTGAGCACTATCTAGAACTCTATGCGACACAGAATGTAGTATCTGACTGCCATAGAAAGAATCCCAGATCTACCAGTTCTAGATCAGCTTGATGCTCCACCATCAATAGAGGAGCTTGGTAGGGCTATCGATCATCTGAGCAATGGGAAGGCCCCAGGTAACGATGGCATTCCTGCAGAAGTCCTTAAGCACGGCCAGCCAGCACTACTGAACTCATATGCAATTGCTGGGAACGCGGTCACATCCTACAGGATATGCGTGACGCCAAAATAGTCACGCTTTATAAAAACAAAGGTGATCGCAGCAATTGCAATAACTATCGTGGCATCTCCTTACTGAGTATTGTGGGAAAGGCCTTTGCCAGAGTGATCCTTGCACGCCTGCAAATTCTGGCACATAATGTGTACCCGGAATCACAATGTGGTTTTTGGACTGGCCGGTCAACCATGGACATGATCTTCTCACTCCTTCAGCTACAAGAGAAATGTCGGGAGCAACAGAAAGCCCTCTTCGTTGCCTTCATAGATCTAAAAAAGGCATTTGACCTGGTCAGCCGCAAGGGTCTGCTACGATATTGGAAAAAATAGGATGTCCGCCGCGGCTTCTCTCCATCATCGAGTCCTTCCACACCAATATGCACAGCACAGTGTTCTTCGATGGTGCCACCTCAGAACCCTTCCCAGTTTTTAGTGGAGTCAAACGGGGCTGTGTACATGGTCGTCGCTAGGATTTTTTCCAGGGGGGGGGCAAAAAAAATCCCACTTTTTTTTATATTTTAACTGGCAATGCCATACAGGTACAATTTTCAATTAAAATCAAGTTCAGTATAAAATAAGGGTTGAAAAAAGCCTTAGAAATTAATAAGACTTACAAATTAGTGCTGTAATAGTTAAAATACAACATTTATTAATGCATTTAATAAAAAAAAATTTTTAATTCTCAAATGTAGGGGGGGGGGCAAATGCCCCCCTTGCCCCCCCTTCCCTACGCCCATGGCCCTGTGTACTGGCTCCAACATTCTTCGGTATCTTCTTCTCGATGCTACTGCGTCATGCTTTCGAGGACTGCTTCGAGGGTGTAAACATTCATACCAGGACGTATGGAAATCTATACAACATCAGCCGTCTCCGTGCGAAGAGAAAAGTGGAAACTGTTTTAATTAGAGAGTTGCTCTTCGCGGATGACGCAGCCCTTACCTCACATTCAGAGATAGGTCTCCAACTTCTGGTCAATAAGTTCTCAGAGGCATGCAAGGATTTTGGTCTAATGATAAGCCTCAAAAAGACCAACATTATGAGACAAGGAACAGATTGCTTCCCAACAATCTCCATTGAGGGAAACACCTTGGATGTCGTCGAGGATTTTACCTACCTTGGCAGTAACATCACAAGCACACTCTCCCTGGAAAAGGAAATTGAAACCAGAATCGGCAAGGCTGCATCATTAATTGCTAGGCTGAATCAAAGAGTGTGGAACAATGCACAGCTCACTGATAGGACGAAAATCACTGTGTACCAGGCCTGCGTGCTCAGCACACTCCTCTATGGCACTGAGTGCTGGACGACCTATGCCCAACAAACAAAGCAACTCAACAGCTTCCACTTACGATGCTTGCACAGGATTCTGCACATCAAGTGGCAGGACAAGATCACGAATGTCGAGGTACTCAGAAGGAGTCATATGCTGAGCATGCACTCAATCCTGTGTGAGAGGCGCCTGTGGTGGTTGGGACATGTCCGCAGGATGAGCTCGGAGCTCATTCCAAGAGCCTTGCTTTACGGCGACCTGGCAACTGGTATGCGGAAAAGAGGGCGCCCCTGCTTGCGCTTTAAAGGATGTCTGCAAGAAAGACATGACTCTGGCGCAGATTGACCATAAAACGTGAGAGACCATTGCTGAGGAGCGCACCTCCTGGCGGGCAAAAGAGCACGAGGGCATTCAAGTCGCGGAAGCTTCCCTCACAGCCAGGAGCGAGGAGAAAGGGGAAGGGGGGAAGAGGAGCAGGAAGAAACGCCATCATCCCATGAGGATGGACGGATGCCATAGACTATAAGCATTAATGTATTAACCTTGTAAAATAGTATTTTTATTCTCATTTTTATTTTTCCTCAAATTATGCCATCCATGTTAATCATGGCTCTTTCTTTATTCTTAATGCTTACATATTTAGTGATTTAAAGTTGTTTATTTTTCTCTTCAGATTGTTAAATACACTGGCTACTCTGACAGTATATTTTCATCTGGACACCCCAAGTTTCATGTAAAGACAGATAGTTACCCTCTATTTGGGGGCCCATTCCATGTCAAGAAACATTCTGAGGCCCACATAAGTCGATCAATATGTATACCTGCACTTCCACCCTCTCACCTGGAGGGGTGTGGCATTATTGATATATCTTACTTTGTTCATGTGAGTTACCAGTGATGAAAATAGTGGATTTTACTCAACGAAATTCCCAAATTTTAATCACTAAAGCAAGTACCATTACAGCATATGTTCTAAAAGTTTTACACAAGGTCGAAAATCCAATTCGAATCCCTCCAAATTCTAGTATAATTTATTTGTTATTCTAGAATAATTTGATTGTTTGTTATTCTAGAATAATTTGATTATTTGTTATTCTAGTATTATTTGTTATTCTAGAATAATTTGATTATTTGTTATTCTACAATAATTTGATTATTTGATATTCTAGAATAATTTGATTATTTGTTATACTAGTATAATTTGATTAGTTGTTATTCTAGAATAATTTGATTATTTGTTATTCTGTTTAACTTTACAAAAAGACAATGCCTCACACTGTAATTGACAGCATTCACAAAATTCAAGTCAAATTTTTCACTTTCTTGTTGAAAATCATTTTTTTAAAATTCTATAATGTTTCAAAAGTTACTTTTTGTAAGCCTTTATTGCAATATTTTTTTAAAAATATTTCTTTATTTTAACAATGTATACGTAGCAAAGATATTAAGATGTTAGGTGAGGAGTCAGTCAGCTTTAGGTAGCAGGAAATATGTGAAACTTATTGGTTATTCCGTGAACAATGACTTACATAGATATGAAAATTAATACTTACATGACGTTGTTACTTGTTACCAACGGGACATAAAGAGGGGAAATTATGTCTATTTTGAGTGGTTCTAAAAAACTACAGGTTGACCCTGGTGGTTGCTTCTATTGCTGTGTTTTCAAATAAGAAATTGTCTTATGTGATATTTTTGTGGATCTCGGAATCTCGGTAAATTCGTCTGAAACACCCTGCATAATCCCTTCCATACGAGCCACATGGCAGTTGATACAAATAATGGCGTAGGTAATATGAGGAAAGTGTCCCTTAACAACCTTTAAGGGATGCATTGATCTAGTTTGGCAATAGCAGTTTTCACATTTATTTGTCTTTAAGGGGGACACAATAAAGGCTGCTTCAATTTTGTATAGTCTTTATCTTCTAAACACAATGGGAAGCAGGCCTGATAAAATGTTCTGTATGTCAGGTGGTAAAAAATAATTTTTGGCTAAGAGATTGTAGAGATGAGGAAAAGAAAATGTTTGCTTGTGTCCCTTTCTCATACATTGTTTAACTTATTTCCTATCTTTCGCTATTAGGAAAATGAAACTGATTTAAAATAACATTAAAATTTTCTTTTAATTTGTATATAATTTTTGTTTTGCTTGAATGAATATGATCTTAAGTTCAAACTATTTTATCTTCAGATGCAGCCATTAGTAAGATGGTCATCTCTTCAAATTGATAAGGAGATCATTATTGGCACCATACCCCTTCAGAGCCTAATGGCAGCCCCACCATCTTTCAATGAAGTCTTCAATGGGGGCGTTTCCCCATCAGCACCTCCAATGGATCTGGCACCTCCACCCTATCAAGAACGTAAGCACTGAATAAAATCTAAGTAGACTATTAATCTAGGCCAGACTTTAAACCTGTTGAGCCCTTATGATGTCTGTGTTGATGGTCTTCTTAAAAATCTTTGTCTTGCTTAATGAGGCTGTTATAATTACACTGCATATCTGAATAATTGTCATATTTCTCTATGCCCGTGTAAATATTTAACAGCTCCTCCAACATATGAAGAGAGTGTTTTTGGCCGTGTTGAAATCAGAGATGAGAATGACGATGTACACACCGAGGGAAATATGTCGTGGGCCCCATCATATCCATACTATCACTGGGACCCAAACACCAGACATTTTCAGGTGAACATGTCAAGCTTTTTTTGTTAAGGTTGTTCAAGGCCTTTTGTTTTTGAGAACCTGTTAACTGTTCAAAAGGAGACCAGTTAACTGTCCGTTAGGGGTCCCGAGGTATTCTCCTTAGTTTTTAAAACCCACGAGAATGTAACAAACTTAGCAACTTAAGCCCTGCCATGCCTTGTCCATTGGTGACATTGTGTTTATTACCTCTCTTGCCCTATGCCCATTAGCTCAGCATAGTCACAGAAAAAATCGTCAGCCCAGGGAGTAAGCAGTGATGAAATAAGGGATTGCCATTTTTTTTCAAGCATCAACATGCAGGATTTATTGTATTTTCTGACGTATAAGAAGAATGGGCGTAGAAGACAACCCCCTATTTTCCCTGTAAAAATATAGGGTTATGGGCTAGACTTGCCATTAGGCCTGTCAACGGGTACCCGTTTCAGTGCGATTACCCAGGTAGTAAAATTGCGCCCGGGTACCCGTGAAAATGTTATTGAAATTTCTATACCAACGGTGGTCAAACTAAGGCTCTTCTCTGTTCACATTTTGACTCGCAAATAATTTTTCAAATTAAAACTTTTTGTTTTAAATATATACTGTAAAATACGTTTAACATGATAACGCTTAAAAATAAATAACTGTCAACTGGAAATAAAACACAGTCCCGAAAAACTGCAGTGCATTTTTATAACCCTTTTTTTCATGGAACATGAAACAAAAATCTTTTAAAACAAAAAGATTTTGGTTCTTTGAATTGTTCAAGTAAGGAAAATAGATCACAACGCCAATAATTAGGAAGGGCAGGAAATGACAGAAATAGCTTTGGCTTTGAAATAGGCAGCTCAACTTTGATTTACCGGTTGACACAAGCCAATGTTGTTTTTTTGTTTTTTTTAAAATATTTGAATTGTTGAATGATTTTCACTGTAATAACAAAAATACATGCTGGGGGATGGGTCCACTCAGTAAGGGCAAGTCCCGGAAAGTTTGGTTAATTACAAAACAGTTGTCAGCTATGAACAAGAAATAAACCGCCATGTCAACATACAATTACTGCCTTTTATCTTTAAAATACTTTTTTTAGCGCAAAAAAAAATTCGCTTCGGCGCCCCTCTGCTAATTGTGTTTACACCACTGTGCTATAGTAGTATTTCAATGTCATCATTTTATATCGCTGATTCATTACATCTAAATTTGCATTCATGTCATAAACAAAGAAGTAAAGGGCTAATAGCAGGAATGACTGCGAAAATTTTGAGGTGTTCGGGTTACCCGTTGAAAATTTGGACGAGTACCCGGGCAGCTTTTTTTAACAATATTGACAGCCCTACTTGCCATACAAGATTACCCCTCTTCCAACGCTCACCAAATAATTTATTTTTTTTAAATGAGATTTGATATCGGTACGGAAATTTTAAGTCAAATGGTAACATGCAGGTACTTTGCAGGAATACAGTCACTTATACTTGTGAGACCACTCACATTTGAGGATTTTTTAACCGCCTGATAGCGGTAGCAAGGAATCTTACATACTCTAGCGAACTACTATTGTAATAGTATAATTCACGGCGTTTTCCCTTGTTTACATCAAAGGTGTTTTGATGTCGCTTCCACACTGTATGTTAGCTCTCATACCAGGCCTCGGCCTCTCATACCAGGCCTCGGCCGCTCATACCAGACCTCTGCAACTCATGCCAGGCCTCAGCCTCTCATACCAGGCCTCGGCCTCTCATACCAGGCCTCTGCAACTCATACCAGGCCTCGGCAACTCATACCAGGCCTCAGCAACTCCGCAATTTAAAAAAAAATTCATTAGCCTAACTTGTCTTTTTAATTAAAAATGATATTTATATATCGGGGTTTTTAAAAGGCTCTTTGCTGTCATCGTTGCCACATGTTAGCTCTTGTACACTGCCCTGCAACTGAATCATTAACAACCTTACCGTAAACCAGATTATAAGACGACACACCAAAAATGAACTCTGGGTAATAAGCCAACACGAACTAATTCAATTTATGGTTAACTGATCCTGATTATACAGGACTGTTTGATGTTTGGACCGGTTAACCCTTAACAACCTTTTTTTATGTTCACTGATGTCATGGCACTGATAGACCTTACTTTGTAGTAACATTTTTATTGAAATGTTTTTATATGACATTCTGATTATTAAAATAATATTAGACTAAATGAGCTCTTCCTCCAATGATAGATGATTGCTTCCACCACTGGACCAGCCGGTGATGCGAACAGCTTGCCCTTGTACAGCCCCGTTGCCGCACCAGTGCTAACACCTTGCCCTTCATACAATCAGCTTTAAGAAGTCTTTTGGTAATCTTTCATCTATTTTAAAAAAAATTATATTTCATCTTCATATTATTTCCAAAACAACTTATCTGAAATTGAAGGCTCATTTCAATACTTAACTTATTGTGATCTGATAAATAATGGATAAATTAAATTATTGTATTCATACCAATATCCTCGGGAATTAATGAATTTTTTTATCCCAATGGTTCTAACTCTGAGGGAAGGAATTGACACTGATCAAAGCTGATCTTTATTTGTGATGAAGAATTTTTGGTGTATTCTCCATTACAATTTACAGAAATTTAAATCACCTAAATTGATAGAGCAAAGGCAGTTTTGTTTGATCCATATCACTTTTTTCTTAAATAGTCTATAAAATTGGAACTTTTGGAGACATGAGAGCTCCAGCAGGGTATTAATGCAGTTCAGTATTGTTCCAAACTCATGGTTTCACTTTACATTAATTTGTGTAATTGTGTAATTTTTGGTTAACTTTTCTTTTAAAAATAATTTTTCAGTGACATTAGGTATTTAAATATTTCTATATTCTCCTATAATTTTGTTAAACGTTAAAAAAAAAGGTAAGTCCCATGACCGATGGTCGTAGGGGATCCCTAATGTTTCCATTAGAGCTTACTCTGGCCTTGTTTATACCTGGTGGGTGCCCCAATTCCCTTCCAGGGGTGTTAAACGTACAACTATTAAATTCTTTATTTTTATTCATAAAATAACATCATAATTATTATTTAATGTTAAACGTACAACTATTAAATAATAATTATGATGTTATTTTAAGAATAAAAACATGCTGAATTTCATAGTAAGGGAGCTTACTCGGGGCTTGTTTATACCTGGTGGGTGCCCCAATTCCCTTCCATGGGTGTTCAACATACAACTATTGAATTCTTATTTTTATTCTTAAAATAACATAATAATTATTTAATGTTAAACGTACAACTATTAAATAATAATTATGATGTTATTTTAAGAATAAAAACATGCTGAATTTCATAGTAAGGGAAATAATACTTAGAGCATCCGCAAGGCAGAAGTGAGTGATAAATAGACTTTAAAAATATTTATTTATAATTCTAAATAAATGCTAACTGATTGTGCGTGATTTTAAATATTTTTTTATTCTTTAATGAATCATGAGTGTATAAAATAAATAGACGTAAAAAAAAAGAATTTTAAAAACCATGTTTTTATAAGCGGACTAAAAAGAAGAAAATAATTTAAAACTTATAAGTTGAAGTACCTTCTGTTGACATGACTAAAAACGTGGGGGGGGAGCTTATGAGGTTTTACATTATCAGTTCACTCTTTCACTCACTTATAGATCTCTCTTTTGTCTTCTAAAGTATGCATCTTTAATTTTTTTACCAAACACCTATCTTTGTGTTGTATTTCTAAATTAGAATGGGATTTTGAAGCACCCGCCCTACGTTTTTAGTCATATTAAATGAAAGTACTTGAACTTATAAATTTTAAATTATTTTCTTCTTTTTAGTCCGCTTATAAAAACGTGGTTTTTAAAAATCCTTTTTTTTACTTATATTTATTTTATTCTTTTTAGTCTAAGTGTATGATATGGTGAGTTTTGAAGTATTGATTATGTTCAAATATAATACGCATTGCCCGAAAAACATTTACAGACTGGAAATGACTGATCTCCCCTTGATGTTAAACATGGTTGATGGGGTCGGGGTTGGTGTGAACTCGACACATGAATGTAATGTAAACAAGAGCAGACGGATAATACATATGTTTATATATAGATAAACTAAAAAGTTCAATAATTTAATAACCATACATTCGATCGATCTGAAATTTTGATACAATGCATTGTCATCCAAGATCTATCTGTGGTAAAATTTTGAGATATCTATGACCATCAGAAGTGGTTTGATTTTACGTTGGCAGATTTGAAAAATTGTGGACAAACAGGAACGAAAGTGAGTTAATAAAAACGTGGTAAGAAGAGGAAGTTTTCAACTTATGTTATAATATTATACTGTACTATAAAAGTGATGTCTCCAGGGATCAGTTATTTCATATTGTACATTTTTTGTTAATCAGTAATATCCATCTATGACATTTGAACCAGTGACAGCTCCATACTGTCTTTTTAAAAAAAATAGATTTGCAACTTGGTGGATTTCCATCTAATCATTTCTTGGATTTTGAGACATTCAACTGAAAATTCCTGTAACTAATTTTACAGGATCAAAAATCCATTAGAATTTCTCTCTCTTTTTTTTTATTGTAATGGGCATTTTTCTAATAATAAAATATTTTTTTCTTAAATTTTCAGTGCCCTGAATACACATCAAGATCAAGTTTTGATTCTGGTCATGCCATCGAACATAGTCCACCATAGCAGCCCCTCTGGGCATGCCATTGAACATAGTCCACCATAGCAGCCCCTCTGGGCATGCCATTGAACATAGTCCTCCATGGCAGCCCCTCTGGGCATGCCATTGAACATAGTCCACCATAGCAGCCCCCAACGTTCTCAAGCTTTTCTCAAGCGCTTGCATGTGAACCTATCCACCATTGATGCAGTGTACATAGGATTTATCTGCAGTTGTTACTGTTCATTTGCCTTTTGAAGGTAAGTGAAGCCAACAACACTTTGACGGTGTTTACTCTCGCAATGAATACATTCAACAAAACTTTGAATCCATTGAATTTTGCTATGCATACAGTGGGCATCTAAATAGATAAAGTGAACTTTGCTATGAATTCAATGAATGTCACTGACAGAGGGAGACGGATGAAGTGTACATAGTTCACTACAAGCCATTCAGTCAATCAGGAAAACAAATTTCAGCCATGCAAGACAATTTAGGTTCTTGTCCATCAAGATCAAATTCGCTACTAAATGTGTCATCTTTGTGAGTTTCATGCCATTTTTTTATTACTGTGTTCTCTTCATTTTCCCCTCTCTTTTACTCCTTTCTCATTCTCTTTGTTTTTTAAAATAAAAAGATCCTGCCCCCTCCCTCCCCCCACATTTGACACATTGTACATATCTCAAACAGGATTGTAAACTTATAATTGTTATAAGAAAGATACAAGGCAATGACTCAGTTTATTTTAAGATGTTCTCCCCTTTTGTCATAAAACATGTCAAACTAACCTTGATGACATGTCAAACTAACCTTGATTACATGTCAAACTAACCTTGATGACATGTCAAACTAACCTTGATGACATGTCAAACTAACCTTGACCCTATGAGTTCAAGAATAATCTATGTTTTTTTTTAAAGGCTGTGAATGATAAAGGCTGGGCCAGTGTGATCAATCATTAAAATGACCTTAGGAAGTTTAGAATTACTGGAATGATTTTTACTGACTTTTGTTTTATACCAATGAAAGCATTTTGAAGCTTCTGAAATTTTATGAATTTTTTTTACAGACTTTTAAGTAAAGATTAGGAAATATGAAGGTCCATGGACTAGTCCCTTCTTTGTTTTTCTTATTTAGTGAATACATTTAACAAACTACTTATTCTTTTTAAAAATTGCTTTGGATATATGACTAAGAGGAAATAGGATTGATGGCGCTAACACAAAAGATTTTTTTACAGGCTTTATTAATAATTATATCTACCACTGTTAACAATTTTATACATGGACTCTGTTTGTATCCTTGTATATTTTATGTTTATATTATACCAAGTGAATTTTTTTAATGCACTTGCTGCATCCGCTAGTCAACAATGGCTAGTCAGTGATTATGAAAATGACAAAGACCCTTTTTACTGTAAAATTAATATTACTTGCCTTAAATTAAAATTTTAAAAAACTGTTTTTTTTTATTCTTTGACATTTTCAATGCAGGGGATCTCACACTGTAAATCCGGGCCTTATTGTTAAAAATGTTGTTTTTTTTTCAACTAGTGATTAGGGTATACCTGTTGATGTATTAATATTATTGTAGACGTCTTTTCTATTCTCAAATTTTTAAAATTGTTTTGTAATTTAATTATGCAATTTTATGTAAATTTTTGTTTGAATCTTTATTTGCAAGTATCTAAGTTGATGTTTAAGTTATTGAAGTGCTTAAATGTAACAAATCATGCAAAATCCAAATTATTTTTTATTGTAGTGTAATGTAAGGTCCTACTTCACATAATTTCTAACTTGCTTTTTATCACTCCAAGTGAGAATTTGTTGATTTTAATTTTTAGTAACTAGGTTCTGCTCTCCATGCACACTTTCCATCTAATAACAAGTTTGAACTTTTGTTAAATTTGTAGTAGACTTATTTATAGTATTTATAGGCTAGATTGTATTGTTTTTGGTATTAAACAAAATGCAACCACATCTTGTAAGCAGCTAAAGTTATATATGAAGAATTAACAATGTTAGTGTAATTCTCATGCAAAAATAACTTGACTTTATTTAAATTTCATTGAATATATTGAACTTTATTTATTTTTTAAATCCTAGCCTTTGACTAATATAAAATGCTCCTACCTCCTAATTATATCAATGTAACTTAACCTAATGTTTTCTTGTAGAGTTTAATTATCTATACCAATAAAGCCCTTACTGACTGACTCACTCACTCATCTTTAATTCTCCAACTTCCTGTGTAGGTAGAAGCATGAAACTTTGGGAAGTTGTTAAGTAGCCTCTAGCGTCAATAATTGGCGTAAAAGAATTTTAAAATTCACACTCATGTGGGGCCGGGGGCCCAAAACAGTTATTTTCCTTATATGGGCTATATAAAAATTAAACATCACTAATTCTACTATTTCCTGAGTAGGTAGAAGCATGAAACTTTGGGTAGTTGTTGAGTACACTTCCGTGATGGTAAAAGGGGAAAAAGTATTTAAATTATCACTTACTGGGGGCCTGGGGCCCAAATGAAGTTTTTTCCTTATATGAGCTATATAAAAACTGAAAATCAATAATTCTCCTATTTCCCGCGCAGGTAGAAGCATGAAACTTTAAGAAGTTGTTGAGTACACATTTCCGCTATGGTAACAGGGCAAAAATATTTAAATTAACACTTACTGGGGACCGGGGGCCCAAAAGTGTTTTTCTTATATTAAAAACTTACTCATAACTACTTCTCCAATTTCCTGTGTAGGTAAAAGCATGAAACTTGGAAAAGTTGTTGAGCACACTCTCCGAACAGTAACTGGCGAAAAAGAATTTTTAAATGCCCATTCAAGGGGGGCCGGGGGCCCAAATGTAGTTTTTTCCTTAAATAAGCTTTATAAACATTGAAAATAACTGATTCTCAAATTTCCCATGTAGGTAGAAGCATGCAACTTTGAGGAGTTGTTGAGTACACTCTTACGACAATGCATGCAATTGGCGTAAAAGAATTTTAAAATTCACACTCATGGGGGCCGGGTGCCCAAAAGCGTTTTTTTCCTTATATAGGCTATATAAAAATTGAAAATCACTAATTCTTCAATTTCCCGAGTAGGTAGAAGCATGAAACTTTGGGAAGATGTTGAGTACACTTCAGCGATGGTAACAGGCAAAAAAAATATTTAAATAATTATCACTCCCTGGGGGGCCGGGGCCTAAACTGACTCATCACTAATTCTCCAACTTCCCATGTAGGTAGAAGCATGAAACTTTTGGAAGTTTTTGAGAACACTCTAACGACAATAATTGTGGAAATTGTTTTTTAATTCCCACTTATTGGGGGCCAGGGGCCCAAATGTAGTTTCTTGCTTATATGCGCTATATAAAAATTGAAAATCTCTAATCCTCATATTTCCTGTGTAGGTAGAAGCATAACACTCTGGGAAGTCCCCCCGCACCCCCTTTGAGGGGGGCAAGAATTAGTGTCCCCAAAAGAGGTTAAGCCTCCCGGGCCCCTAAACCCTTAAAAATTTCTTGCTACGCCACTGGCTACTGGGTATATGTATGAATTATTAACCAAATTTGATATTAAAAAATAAAATTATATAGGATAATGAACTCTTAAAGTCTGTTCCTTTGGAGCCGGGGTCCAAAATATTTTTTTTCGTAAACTTTTGAAGCTTCATGTCCGATTATATTTTTAAAAATTTTAATAAAAATAGACATGAATCTCCATAATGACCTATATTGAAATCTTTAGGCCTATGAAATATGCACATCCTGCACCCATTTTCTACAGGGGCCCTTAATGTAATTTTATTTCCCATTTGATTTTACATGATCTAATCAAATATTGACAAAGTATATCCATCATAATCTAGATTGAAATCAATTTTTGTTTTGAATTGGTGTTACGCGGGTTCTCAACACTAGCTGAAATCCGAAATTTCCGATGCGAAGCACGGGTATTTAGCTAGTATAGTCTAAAGTTGTAAAAATGTGAATTCAAATGTAATACATTTGTTTTTTTTAATACTGGTTTTAATGAAGACTAATTTAATTGTTATGATTTTCATTTCACATGTTGATTGATTTCATGAGAGTAGGAGCATTTTGGGTTTTTCAATTTCAAAAACAAGATATTGAATATTTAAAACATATATTAGAAGAAAGTTGGAAGATAATGTACTCTTCAGATTGACTTTCCTTTTAAATAAAAGAGAATCAAAATTGAAATATTACTTGTATGGCTAAAAAAGTTTGGGGGGGTTGAAGGTTTTGAAATGTTAAAACAAAAAAAAACAATTAAAAAATAGATCTATGATCAACTAGACTATACCTTAATGAAATGTCACTAGTAATATAATCACCTTACCCATATAATCATTTTTTTAAACTAAAATTCTGAATTTTGCATGTTGTATGAATTCTCTTTTTATGTGCGAATATTTGCCATAATAGCATTTAAAGATGTCAACCAATTAGATTGGTTTTGTTATGTTTCATGTATATATTTATGTTATTGCTGTTAACTGTTAATAATTTGCCATTTATAGTAAGAGGAACATGTTGATGTGTTGGAAATCAATGTAAATGTGCCAGTCACTTTAAGTTTACTGATAAATTATAAGTAAATTATGATGACTACCTACCCCATACTCAGAATGTAAAAGTTGTCTTTATTCATTTTTTTTTAAAAAATCTAATTTAAGCAGCACAATTATTGAAGATATTATTTAAACACTTCAAAATTAATTTTCTTGAAAGACATTTTACCTGAGGCAGGTTTTAAATTTTAAAACTCATTTTATAAGTTCAGTCTATATATTTTCAAATTGTAAGACAAATCCACCTGGCAGCTTTATAGGGGTGTGTGTAAATCGGTTAAACATCTCTGCTTTTGGTTTCAAATCAACATTTATAAAACTACTAACTACTAATTTTCATTATTGGACAGGAAAATGACAGGGTTATTTCCTCCAAGTTTTGTTGCATTTTTAAAAATAAATCATATTGTAGTACCTTGAGATACAAAGCCCTATCATACGAAAAACTTGACTTATGAAATGAGATTCCAAGTTTTTTATGGTCTATAATACTAAAAAGAAATAATAATACAAAACAAGGTCTTTGCTCCGAAGTTAAGAAAGTTTTTTTTTAAAGTAAAGAAAAATATAGCAAAAGGCTAAAGATATTTTTTAATTAATTTTTTTAATAAAAATTAGTTTTAAAGCTTATAGATAAAAATATTATAATATGAAATGAGGTCTCAGTGATGAAATTTAAAAAAAAATTTTTTTAAACATTAGAAAAAGGGGAAAAAATAGAAATTGAAATTTAGTTTTTCGTAAAATTAAGTCAATTTTTTCTGCCATTTATGATTGCTAAGTGTTTGTTACAGTAAGTGCTAGTTCTCATTGACACGTTGTTTCTTTTGTCGATCCTCCTCCTCTACAGCCACTCATTATTTGACATCGCCTCACTCCAAATGTAATTTTCTGCATTTTAGTTATCCATTTTATTAATGATACTGCAGGTGGATACTGTATACAATTCAGTGGGGTTTTTTTATTTTTATTTTTTTTAAATTAAAAGTGGTATTTTTCTAGGGCTTGGCACAAATTGGGCAATTTAATTGAAACTGGACTAGATTTATGAAAGAAAATGAGATACGAAATCGACTCCAGAACAAATTAATTAATTTTGTATCTCAAGGTACTAATGTAGTATCAAATGATCTTTTTAAGATCTAGTGGTCAGAAAGCAAGCAAACTATCAAAACATCACCTGTAAACATGACATGGGCTAGGAAATATTATCATTGTATGTCAGTCACAACTTTCCATGTTTCTTGGAAGGTTAACAGCTCAAACATAAATTATAAACATTTGTTTTACTTTTGTTTTTGATGACAAATTTTATTTTAGAAATAAAAAATTACACTTATCATGACATACTACTTGTATCCGGTACATCAAAAATTTTATTTTAGAAATAAAAAATTACACTTACCATGACATACTATTTGTACCGGTACATCAATACATCAACAATTTTATTTTAGGTAGTTGTAGATCTGTTTTGTATTAAGGTTAAAGGGTATAATTTTGACCTCATCCTTTAATTTTTTAAACTATTAAATACTTGTGCATTAAAGAATTATAAGTCTTGAAAGAGAGAGAATAGGTGTTTCAAATTGTATTTTGGTCAATTTATGTTTTCCAACCCATAGGATGACAGGGTGTGTAACAAAAAGCCCGGGGGTGGAGGGGGGAAGGCACAAGGTTTTTTTAAAAAGGAATTTGAGGGAGAAATAATTTATTGCATATTTTATTTACCTTCTCACAAAGTACGCGGAGTCATACCACAAACACTGTAGCCATTCACTAAGCTCTCTAGTTATTATTGTGCAACTCTCTTACTCTGAAGCTTTTGCTTTCAAAAGTTTATTATTTATCAAATGATACTTTACAGCTTTTTTAACTAATGTTTGTTGGCAGTGAATGATCAGAAACTTAAAAATGCATCCTTAAAATATTTATTTCACTCATCTCTGACAATGAATTTTTTAATTTATTTTAACCGTTTTTATTTTTACTTTAAAAGGATTTATAAAAAACATGATAGTTTTCATTGTTATCAAATATGTATTAAATTTGTATTTCATTAGCAAAAATAAAATATGTATACATGGTATGATTCTTAGATTAAAATTGTTTTAAATTTATTTGATTATGAAAAATATCTACTGAGTTTAGCAGTGAAATCTTTTAATTAATTAAGATATTTATATTTATCAACTGACCATAGATATAGATATATGTAGTAAGCTTGAATCCCTTTCATTAGACCATGTCCCTATCTATATGTTCTGTTTTCCAAATTAAAAAAAGCTGTTCAAACGAGCTTCTCATTGATCAGGCTGAGTCTTTCATGTATTTGTTTTGACTTATTTTTGTGTGCTTTTTTACAACAATGTTCCAGCTCATTTATTCTCATAGTGATCATGTTGATATGAATATCATGTGTTAAAAGTGGATAGTATAGAAAGGTATTTTTATTTTATTTTTATGCTTTTTTATTGTTATAATTTTAAAATAGTCAGTATAAATGAAGATTATGGTATGCTTTTAATTAAAATATATTTATTTTCAGCAGAATAATACAACTGAATTATGTTTTCAGGGTTAAGAAATGTTTCATGCACACTTAATGCATACTTAACTTAAATACAAAATGTTTCATGCACACCTAATGCATACTTAACGTAAATACAAAATGTTTCCTTATGATTTTTAAATCTGCTAAAGGAGTTTTCAAAAAAACTATGTTTGGTTCTTTAAACCGAGATGTGTGTTTTTCTTTATCAGGGGATTAAGAATGTATTAACACTTTATTTACTTTATTTATAAATAATTTGATCACATTGAAGTCATAATAATTTTTTTTTCATGCTCCTATCGTACAGTGTTTTTTATTGTGGTAAATTATTATTTCCCATGAATCTTAATAAAAGATACTTTGGAATTTCTATCCCACTGTTACAGTAGTATGTAAAAACTTAACATTTGACACCCAAAGATTGAAACCTATAGCACAACTTTAAAATATAATTTGAAATTCGTCTTGCTACTTGAAGTTTGTTTATAATTGAATGAATATTTTATTAAAATTTTAAAGCTGGATTTTAGAAGCTTTATGTACAGGATATTGTAGAAACTTTATTATATGTTAGCTTGAACCCATTTCAGTGGAGTCATTCACCCTATAGATAGCTGCAATCTGTCACTTTCACTAATGATTCAGTCAAGTTATGCCACTCTCTAAAATCATGGCCTATTAACTTTCACTCATGTCATAGATTAGATAATGCCCCTGAGAACTTTCTCCTACATTATAAATCTCCTGATTCAGACTTACATCATAAACTGACAAAGGCCTAGTTTAAATAAGAGTGTCAAAATATGGCACATTGATTCATCAAGTCAAATGAACCAATTCATATGAAAGGTATAAGCAGCCTCAAATGATCCTCATCATTCTTTTTACTATTTTTAAGGGACAAATTTATAAATCCTCATTTATGTAAATTGTGTAATGTATTTAGTGCAATAAGTCAGCCATAGGTGATATGTAAATATGTTCTTATTTATGCCTTTTTGTTTTCAGGTTTATTTCTTAAATGACTAAAATAAAATTATATGCTTTTTACCATTGTTTTTTTTAAAAATCCATATACTTTTCAGGATAGATTCTAAGTACCTGGTTTTTTAAAGAAATGAAAAAGAAATATTCCGTGTTTTTTTAAATAGAAAATCAATGAATATCTACAGTTAGTTTATTTACATTGATAACTTAACATCTATACTTGCTCAAACCAAGGGACCATGTTTACATGTAAATAACTTTCAGGATTGGCATCTCATCAGCCTCTTAACTACTCTGCTTTTAGATTCATAAAAATCATAACGTGTACGTTTACGGAAAATGCTGGTCATTTGATTAATGTAACAAAGTTTCATATCACTAGGGTAGAAAATAACTCTTTTGAAAAAGGAGTAGCAGTACTCACACACTAACACTGACGCTATATTCATGAAGTTAAAGTTATGATTTAATTGGGGTTTGAGAGTGAAGATCAAGTTCTTAAACATTGATTTCAGTGAAATAGTTCTGCTCCTAATCATATCTCAGAAATAATTCATGTCATTACAAAGTTTAAGATGTGGGGTCAATACATTTTAATTTCACTGTATGTGTTGTTTTTTTTCATGGTTCAATTTTTAAAAAGCCAACCAACCCTTTCAATGCCAGTTTGGATTGATTACTATCTTTTTAAATTTGTTTTATCATTTTGCCTGTTTTTTTTAATGCAATTAATTAATTAATATGTTAAATCAAAAAAAGAAGGAATTTGAGTGTGCCATATTTATTATTTCTAAAGCCAAAGTGTTTTAATTACTTGTGTTATATATTGTAATTTTTGGTGTTGATCAGTATTATAGCAAAGTGAAACTATCCAAGTAATAAGACAGTCAAGTCATAGGCTGTTGAACTAATAACTAGTTGTAAGTTGAATGTGCCACATTCAGGTGGAGATTGAATATAATCAAAACACAGAAATTTTATTGCTCCACACAGCAACACTAACACTGAACAATGTCTTTAATGGCTGGGTACGAGGCGGGTGTTTGGGGGCCCAGGGTAGGATTCTTTATAAAATAAGGTTTTAACTAATGTTATTTAATCTGAATAAAGTTATTTTCAAGTTCCTGACCAAACTAATTTTAATCGTAAGTAACCTCTGGTTGGGTAAAGCCATCATTTGTCTCTCTATTTATTAGTAAAAATGCTCATTTTTTTAAATTTAATTTCTTTTAACAACTCTGTTTGGCAGTTTTCATTGTGAAGTTTAAAGAAAATATTTAACTATGTGTTTGTCATTTTTATTTTTGGCTCTAACTTTTTGAGTATGCTTATACAGTCAAAACCAGTTAAGTCGACGGCGTTGGAGTATGAAAAATGGCGTCGAGATAACCGATGATCGAGTTAAAACGAAAACCAATATGGCGGCAAAATATTAACATGTGCTTGAAATTTCTTTATGTACATGATTAATTAGTTAGCGTTAATTAGTGATGGGACGATTAATCGGAATCGTATCAGAACCCTAATATTTCTTCACTCTTTCCTAAGGTTGTATTGACCGTTCGTTAAGGACCGTTTAAAATTTAAATATAACCATGGTTCCCACTCAGGAAAACTGGAAAAAGTCGGGAATTCTTTAAAAAATTTCTTGGCCTTGAAAGTCGGGAAAAATTATGAGTAATCGGTAATTTATGTATATGTATATATATATATTTATTTATGCCGAAGTAAAGGTCTTTGATTACGTCTCTGTCATGTTTCGATTCCATTTAATTAAAAATAAGTTACCAGTTTATAATTGTCTGCGCATGTGCTAAAAGGTCAAAGTTTACGCCTCGCCTAGTCCCATGGCGCGCGTCACAGCCACTAGCGTTTGCAATGCCGTCGAATCAGCGAATAAACAAAAATTAAATTAAACATATCAATATCTTATCTGTTTCAGACGTTTTTCTATACAGAAGATTATTTTAATATGGTAATTTTAAGTTTAATGCTTTTGACGTGCAGGATATCTGTTACTATCAGAACGCTCTCGAATTTCCTCAGTCTTGTAATAATATAAATAAAACTATTGTGGCCTTGACCGTTGAACACAGCATGCTGTGGGCTGTGTGTTAGACCTCGGCCGGCAATTAAGTCTAAGCTAATTTTTAAAAAAATAATTCCTTATCGGAATTCGACCTACAAAAGTGATTACGTGTAAATTAATAATATTATATACATGTACTGGAATATTAAGAAAATGATTTGATTTCATCGTCACGCGCGTGTTAGTGTCACAGTCACGTATCTTACTGGTAACAAAGCAACAACAAACTTTTAAAAGAATAATAATTTTTTATTTATTAATTATATAAAAACCACCGTCGATTCTCGATACAAACTTTTATTTTTATTTCTAAAGATATTCGTTTATCTTAAAAAATAAAATGATCAATGCATCAGAAAATTAATTAAGTTTAATAATAATATAACCTGCACTGCGAAATAATGACGGATTAAAGATCGCTAAAGCCGATTTACGGGCACCTCGGGTGAATACATCTAATTCACACATGGATCGAAAGTGAAAGAAGATAATAACATCCGGTAATTTTTATTGAAATCTCGTAGAATCACACAATAGCCGGAAGTCTCGAAGAAAGCGAGATGTCAACACTATTTTGAACTAAAAATGCATTGCTAGGCGGACCGACGAGGATCGAGCTAACCATCGATAAGTTGCAAATTTGGCCCTCTTTTGTGCTCGAGGTATTAGGTTTCGGCGACTTAGAAAAATCAAATTAGCCGATGAAAAAATGCTAAGACAAAGAGAGAATTTGGCGGTTCCAATAAAAAAAATCGAGTTAGTGGGGTGGTCGAGCTAACCGAGCTCGAGGTAAGTGGGTTCGACTGTAACACATGCCAAGTAGCTTACTAAATTGTTGCATGCCAAAAATTAATTTCCAAATGATCACATGGAATCATTTTAACCCCTGTCTTTGCCTGAAATCTTGTTGTATTAGAACGTCATTTCCTCAGCCAAAGTCATCAGTTAACATTAGATTAATATAATGACGGCCATATTGATTTTAGTTGAGTTCATTCCTTGAGTTGTTTAAATAAAGAATGTTGAGTTCACATTTCTAGAAAGTATGGTCTTGTTGTATCTACTACAAATCTACTTGAAGATAGATTTGATTCTGTATTAAGGCTTCACTTGTAAATCAATCTCATAAGAAAGTTCAGCAAACTATGATCATTTCATAGAATTTTAAATTCTTAGATTTTTAAAAATATAAGAAAGTGTGATAAAGAAGCTATATATACATGTATCATGTATATATATATATATATATATATATATATATACACACAGTATCTTTTGGTTTAAAAAATACCAGGTTAAAAAATTAGACCCACCTATGATAATGGGGTGTGTCTACATAGAAAGTAATTACTCTAACAATCCAAATAATTTTTTGTTCTCATGTAAAATGTCTGCTGAAATTAAATTGTACACTTCCCTGAATAAAATCCATTGGTTTATACATTTGTTACTTACTCTGCAGTGTTAACAGTACTAACATTTTTAATGTATTGCATGAATAATGTGCTTAGAGTCAGTGAGCATTATTTTAAAAAATTTAAAAATCCAATTTGAATGTTGAATTATTTTATCTTACTAATAATAACATAACTGGCCATATTACCTGGCAACATCTTGATGACTGGGTGCAATTTTATATAGCGTCAGACTCGGCTTAGGATAAGCACAGCTTGAATGAACCATAAGGCTTAAACATTTGACAGTGAGTTATCCTTTTGCTGATTGTCATTACATCTTCTTATAAAATAAACATTATTTTTGGTTTTGAAACAGATTCATATAAGTTTATAGTTTATTTAAAGGTGCAATTTTGTCGAGTTTAAATTATTTAAAAACTGCAATGTCAGCAATAAATAACTGAAATATGTTGTACTCTGTGCAAGCCGTATGCAGTTTTGAAAGGTCTGCATGCTGCCCTGGTGCCATAGGTTTGACTTGAAAGGTCTTCATGCTGCCCTGGTGCCATAGGTTAGACTTGAAAGGTCTGCATGCTGCCCTGGTGCCATAGGTTTGACTTGAAAGGTCTTCATGCTGCCTTGGTGCCATAGGTTTGACTTGAAAGGTCTTCATGCTGCCCTGGTGCCATAGGTTTGACTTGAAAGATCTGCATGCTTCCCTGGTGCCATTGGTTTGACATACTTTGT
Organism: Ampullaceana balthica; assembly: GCA_944989445.1. Classification (NCBI taxonomy): domain Eukaryota; kingdom Metazoa; phylum Mollusca; class Gastropoda; family Lymnaeidae; genus Ampullaceana; species Ampullaceana balthica. The sequence continues at coordinate 356,399 of CALYLW010001110.1, forward strand.
TTGCAGCGTCAACCAAATAAATTTTTTAAATCTCATAATATTCATGGCATCTCCTTCAATTCCATGGTGAATGGAAATCCAGACTACTCAGTGATGACTGAATTTCACTTCGTCATTTCTAATCTCATTGTAGTACCTTTAAACAGTCCTAATCCATTATAACTATAACCGTAACTAACCCTAACTTGTCGCATTGGTCACACATACAATTTAACTGGATTTAATTATTCTAATTCTAATGCAGTAGGTTTTAAATTTTATACCAGGGAATTAACAAAAAATTTCATTTTAAATTTTAACATAAGAGTTCAAGCTAAAGTAAACAAACTTTTGGAGGTTCTCTTCTCTTACACAAGTTTTCTTTCTTACATTCACCACACCTGAAGTTCTCATACATTGACCATACCAGTGGTTCTCATACATTGACCATGCCAGAGGTTCTCATACATTGACCATACCAGTGGTTCTCATACATTGACCATGCCAGTGGTTCTCATACATTGACCATGCCCGAGGTTCTCATACATTGACCATACCAGTGGTTCTCATACATTGACCATACCAGAGGTTCCCTTACATTGACCATACCAGTGGTTCTCATACATTGACCATACCAGAGGTTCTCTCTCTTACATTGATCATACCAGAGGCTCTATTACATTGACCATACCAGAGGTTCTCTTCTCATACATTGACCATACCAGAGGTTCTCATACATTGACCATACCAGAGGCTCTATTACATTGACCATACCAGAGGTTCTCATACATTGACCATACCAGAGGTTCTCTTCTCATACATTGACCATACCAGAGGCTCTATTACATTGACCTTACCAGAGGTTCTCATACTTTGACCATACCAGAGGTTCTCTTCTCTTACTTTGACCATACCAGAGGTTCTCTTCTCTTACTTTGACCATACCAGAGGTTCTCATACATTGAACATACCAGAGGTTCTCTTCTCATACTTTGACCACACCTGAGGTTCTCATACTTTGACCATACCAGAGGTTCTCATACATTGACCATACCAGTGGTTCTCATACATTGACCATGCCTGAGGTTCTCATACATTGACCATACCAGTGGTTCTCATACATTGACCATGCCTGAGGTTCTCATACATTGACCATACCAGTGGTTCTCATACATTGACCACACCAGAGGTTCTCTTACATTGACCATACCAGTGGTTCTCATACATTGACCATACCAGAGGTTCTCTTACATTGATCATACCAGAGGCTCTATTACATTGACCATACCAGAGGTTCTCTTCTCATACATTGACCATACCAGAGGTTCTCATACATTGACCATACCAGAGGTTCTCATACATTGGCCATACCAGAGGTTCTCTTCTCATACATTGACCATACCAGAGGCTCTATTACATTGACCATACCAGAGGTTCTCATAATTTGACCATACCAGAGGTTCTCTTCTCTTACTTTGACCATACCAGAGGTTCTCATACATTGACCATACCAGAGGTTCTCTTACATTGACCATACCAGAGGTTGTCTTCTCTTACTTTGACCATACCAGAGGTTCTCTTACATTGACCATACCAGAGTTTACCATTGCTAAGATCAAGGAAAACAAATTCAATTCATTACAATTGTGTGTTTTTTTCTCCCAGTTACTGCTCACTGGTTGTTGTTTTTTTTAAGTTCTTTACTTTTTAGATTTTAGTCTCTATTTGAAAACAAATGTACATGTATTATAATTTTATTTATTTATTTTTTGTGTAAAAAAAACTGTTCTGTAATTGCATAATTTGCTCTGTATTGAAATTGTAAATATAAATCAATAAAACATCATATATAGGCTATTGATGTTCACTTATGCCCCCTTCTCCAGTAAGAAAGAATGCAATGTAAATCTAGCACCTCATTTAGTGTAGAGATCCGGGAAAGGGGGGTGTCAGTGTGAGACAACAAGATTAGCCACGTAACATGTGTGTAACACCACAAAACATTTACCATTCACGTGATTGCCACACAACAGTGTGGTGTGGTGAGACAAGGGAGCTGCTTGTGCTGTCCAGTTGTCTGGACCCACCTATCAGTAGACGAGCCAATCTGATCCACTCAGTAACAACCATTAACTTTTGTCAACAGTGTCCGGGTTGATTTTTTAAAAAATATGTCCTTTAACTTTACGAATATGGTATTTGTTTAGTCAGCAGATTAGTTACCTTAGTTTGATGGGTATAGCTGTAGTGGTAGATTAGTTACTGTAGTTTGATGGGTATGGCTGTTGTGGTAGATTAGTTACTGTAGTTTGATGGGTATGGCTGTTGTGGTAGATTAGTTACTGTAGTTTGATGGGTATGGCTGTAGTGGTAGATTAGTTACTGTAGTTTGATGGGTATGGCTGTTGTGGTAGATTAGTTACTGTAGTTTGATGGGTATGGCTGTTGTGGTAGATTAGTTACTGTAGTTTGATGGGTATAGCTGTAGTGGTAGATTAGTTACTGTAGTTTGATGGGTATGGCTGTAGTGGTAGATTAGTTACTGTAGTTTGATGGGTATGGCTGTAGTGGTAGATCAGTTAATGTAGTTTGATGGGTATGGCTGTAATGGTAGATCAGTTACTGTAGTTTCATTGGTACAGCTGTAGTGGTAGATCAGTTACTGTAGTTTCATTGGTACAGTTGTCCTCATCAGTATAAGTCCATAAACAATCCGGCCCATCTCTGTGATATGTCACCAAATCATATCTCATATTAATTTAACTTCACTTTTTGTTTAGTCCCTGTCAAGATATTATTTATTTAATTTATTTCTGATTATTATCAAAGGGGAAAAAATATTTCATGTAGATCTTTTGAGGGCTAGATGACATCTTAAAACTGGATATTTTTAGGAACCGTTTTTAATATTTAAAAAAAAATAAGTTAAATAAGTGGATGAAATCAATTCTATAACTATAATAACATCCAGTTGTGACGAGATTTATGGAGATAAAATCACCTGCGACACGGTAGCCAGGTAAACAAAAGGGAAATCACTCTTGTCTGCCCGAGAGGTCACCTATGTGGCAATCGGAACTAATTATATATGCGAACGGGACCCCATGGATGTCGCCTGACCATTGCGGCAATTAAGGACCAATCGGAAATGGAGTGAATATATTACCCATCAAGTATAAAGGCTGACGCAACCAAGCCCCCGGTCTCTATCCGCCCAGAATGTTAGCAGTGTGTAGTCGCCAGTGTGAATATAATTCATAGAACCATAGCCATATCTGCATCCATCATTGTAGTGGAAGAGCCGGCATTATTCTTACTGACCAGATTCCATTCTGGCTCCTGGGCACCCGCCAGTACAGGGAGACAACCCGAGCTCCTGACGGCAGTCCTGCCCAGACAGAAGTGTCGACAATACTTAGAATCACGAGCGGGACCAACCGCTGTCCCAAGCGCCTTGGATCCGACGCCCTCCCTCATCCCTGCACACACCGACAGGATATTGAGGGGGACGACCCAGCACATACCAGTTGTTACGTCCAATCGTAAAACTGAAGCCAGCACACGCACACCGCGCATGTTGATGTCCGTACGTGTACACGCACGGAAGCCGGCTATTCACACTCCGTGATCGCCGATGTCACCTGGACCATAGGTGAAACAGCCTACCGCGTACCAGTGAACCGAACGATTGCTAGCTGTAAAATCAAATATCATAGCTGAAGAAATTACTACTCAATCAAATTTTAATTTAGAGTCTGTCTTTTGTAAAATAGTTACACCAAACTCAACACCACTTATTGTAGGCAGTATATATAGACCACCGATTACAAACCTAGAATACATGAAGAATCTTTGTAGTCAATTAAATTCCATAAAAGAAAATCGTAAAAATTCTGCAATTTGGATTATGGGGGGACTTCAATCTTCCAGATATAAATTGGAAAAACTATACAATTATATTGATAACCATCAAACTAATAAAGGTATTAACGAACACTTTATAAACAATATAAACAACTTAAACCTAGAACAGATAGTAAAAAAACAACAAGGAAAAATAAAACACCAGATTTATTCCAATTCCAAACAAATAGACCAGGACTAGTGTTAGACTATAAAATAATTCCTGGACTATCCGACCATGATATTTTTAGGGTCACCAATACAATAAAAATTAATAAGATACCTAAAAGCAGGGGCGGATTAAGACTGCACGGGGCCCCTGGCTGCAATTCAAACTGGGGCCCTATCCAGCCAGTGTACCTTTAGATAAAATGATTGCTAGCAGCTAATATAAGACTGTAACTTGTAAATATTCATCCAAAATGATTATTCATGAAAAAAACGAACACGAAGAAATAACTTTTGCCGATATCCTAAAATTGAGTGTAAAAGACAAATTATAAAATTTATTTAAAAAATGAAAAAAATTACACCCTGGTCTAGGGTTATAAATTTAAAATATATATATAATATTATTTAATAATTTCTGTTATTGAGCCTATCAAATCAGGTTTTTTGACTGCTAAGACTTTTGTGTCGGAATAGAGATCATTTTAATAGATTAGATTTTTATTAATTTATCATATTTTCAGCAATTCATGTATAATGTATACATTTGTCCACATCTATATATATAAAAATCAAAGTATGTCTGTGTGTGTGTGTGTGCATGTCCTTTATAGCTGACTAAACCGTTCATCCGATCGTCATGAAATTTTTTGAGACTGTTAAGTACCTACCTGGGATGGTAACTGGCAACTTTGTTTTCTAAATTTAACACTCATGGGGCACCGGGGGCCCATAATGTCATTTTTTGCTTATATGAGCTATATAAAAATTAGTTTAAGCGCTAGCTACTGTGTAAATTGTTGGATCTTAACCAAACTTTGTATATGACAACTTGATAGCCAATATTAAAATACTATAGGGCACTGAACTGCAAATAGTCATTCCTTTGGGGCTGGGGCCCAAAAATTCACATTTCTTAAACGTTTAAGATTTTATTCACCATTCAGTCATTAACAATCTTGACAAATAATGACACATCTATCCATTATTATACAAATTGAAATGAACAGGGGTTTTGAACATTATATCTTGCACTGAATGGGCCCCGGGGCCCTTAATGTCTTTTTTTGCTTATATAAGATATATAAAAATTAGTTTATGCGTTAGCTACTGAGTAAATGAATGGATCTAAACCAAAATTTGAATACAAAAACTTGGTAGCCCATATTAAAATACTATAGGGCACATAACTTCAAATGTCCATTCCTTTGGGGCCGGGGGCCCCCAATGTCTTTTCTTCATATATGTTTAATGTATTGTCCCCCATTTAATTTTTCACGATCTCGGGGAATATATCTATGAGAAAACTTAATTAAATGAAAATGTTTTTGAAATTTACATCTATCACCAAATGGGCCCAGGGGACCTAAATGTCTTTTTTTCCCCTTATATCTATTATATATAAATCAAAGTATGTCTGTGTGTGTGCATGTCCTTTATAGCTGACTAAACTATTCATCCGATCGTCGTGAAATTTTTGGAGACTGTTGAGTACCCACCTGGGATGGCAACTGGCAACTTTTTCTTCTAAATGTAACACTCTTGGCGCACCGGTGGCCCATAATGTCATTTGTTGTTTACATGAGCTATATAAAAATTAGTTTAAGCTTTAGCTACTGTGTAAATTGTTGGATCTTATCCAAAATTTGTATATGATAATTTGATAGCCAATATTAAAATACTATAGGGCACTAAACTGCTAATATTCATTCCTTTGGGGCTGGGGGCCCAAAAATTCACATTTTTTAAACGTTTAAGATTTTATTCACCATTCAGTCATTAACAATCTTGACAAATTATGACACATGTATCAATTATTATACTAATTGAAATGAACAGGTGTTTTGAACTTTATATCTTGCCCAGAATGGGCCCTGGGGCCCTTAATGTCATTTTTATCTTATATGAGCTATATAAAAATTAGTTTCTACGTTAGCTATTTAGTAAATGAATAGTTCTTCACCAAACTTTGCATACAAAAACTTGGTAGCCACAATAAAAATGAACTAAAATGAACAGGTTTTTGAAATTGACCTCTTGCACCGAATGGGCCAGGGGCCCCTTAATGTTATTTTCCCCCTATGTTAGGTATATAAAAAGTAGTTTTAGAGTTAGATATTGAGAAAATAACTGGATTTTGACAAAACTTAGAATATAAAAACTTAAGAGCCTATATTACTATAGGGCACTGAACTCTTAATACCCATTCCTTCGAAAAAGTTTTTTTACTGAACTTTAATCATTGTATTCCCTATTCAATTTTACACGATATTGAGGAATATAGCTTGAGTACAATGGCAATAAAAAACTATAATATCACTCATTAAGGGGACCGGGGCCATCAATATAGTTTCTTCTTTTGTACGCTATTTAATTATTAATTTATTTATCCGTTTGCTATGAAACTTGGATTTTTTTCTCACACTTCCACGAAGGTTTCTTCAGAATTGTTTTTTAAACATACAACTCATTGGTTTCTTTAAATTTATTCCTTTTACTTTGATCGTTGCAACACACGACGGGTCTGCTAGTTTATTATAAAATATGCTAAGTTTGGGGGCCCCTGGCTTTAGCCCGTTCAGCCCCCCCCCCTTAATCTGACATAGCCTAAAAGAATATATCTTTGGAATAAATGTAATTCCATAAAACTACACCAATCAGCGGCTAACTTCCAACAAAATTTCCTAAGAAAATTTAATACAGATAGCCCAGTAGAAGAAATTTGGAAAGATATCAAATCAAATCTAAAAACTATTATGGATGAGAATGTTCCAACAAAAGTAACATCAAATAAAATTAACAAATGCTGGTTCAATTCTAGATTGAAAAAGCTATGCAAACAAAAAGAGAACTTATTTAAGAAATTTAAGGCTACCAATTCAAAATGGATACACAAAAAGTACTTAAAGATTAAACACTTGACACAAAAACTTAGTCGAAACCTCCAAAATGAATGTATAAACAATTTAATTAATGAAGATAACAATAACTTATGGTCCTTTATCAAATCTAAAAAAATGGAACCTACAGGCATAGCCACACTAAAAGGCTCAAATGATAAAACCTATAATGATATGAGACTAAAGCTAATATCCTTAACACATATTTTGCATCATCATTCTCTGCCTCAGGCGACAAGGAAGTTTTAATAAATTTAAATAAAATGGAAGAAATAGGTAACATAACTGTAGACGAGATAGGTATACATTCACTCCTACAAAACTTAAAAATAAACAAAGCCACTGGCCCAGATGAATTGCCTGCAAGGTTATTAAAAGAACTAAGCAATGAACTGTCCCCAATCCTTGTAGTTCTTTTTCAAGCTTCTCTAAACCAGGGTAAAGTGCCCCAGGATTGGAAATTAGCTAACGTAAGTCCACTCTTTAAGAAAGGTGATAAATCAGACCCTGGTAATTACAGACCTGTATCACTTACTAGTAGCACATGTAAATTACTAGAACACATAATATATAGTAAATAGTTAGCCACCTAGACAAATATAATGCCCTATGCCCACATCAACACGGCTTTAGAAAAAACAGATCATGTGAAACACAATTAATAGGTTTAATAGATGAACTATCAAAAGGCATAAACAATAATGATCAAATAGACACAATATTACTAGACTTCTCAAAAGCATTTGACAAAGTTCACCACCTTAGTTTACTTAAAAAACTTAACTACTTTGGAATCTCAGGTTCCTTACATCACTGGATCCAAGACTTCCTTTTGGGCAGGGAGCAAACTGTTATAATTAATGGATCTAAATCTGCACCAATAAAGGTTAACTCAGGAGTTCCACAAGGAACTGTGCAAGGTCCCTTACTCATTTTAATTTATATAAATGATTTACCCAACAACATCTCAACAGGAACAAAAGTTAGGTTATTTGCTGATGATTGTATAATCTATAGAACAATTAAATCAGAACAAGATAGCAAAATTTTACAAAAAGACTTAGATGAATTGATTAAATGGGAAACTAACTGGAGTATGTCTTTTCACCCAGAAAAGTGTCAACTGTTAAGAGTAACAAAGAAAAAGAAACAAATAAATTTAAAATATTACATTCATGGAAAAGAACTGACCCAAACTAAAGATGCAAAATACTTAGGAGTCTTAATAAATGAGAAACTATCATGGATCCCCATGTCAATGAAGTTATTAAAAAATCAAACAAAACCTTAGGCTTTATAAAAAGAAACGCTAACAAATGTAATAGAGATATAAAACTAAAATGCTACCTCACTTTGGTGAGACCTGTACTAGAATATGCATCTTCTGTATGGGACCCATCCACCAAAGAAAGCATTGATAAACTAGAGCAAATTCAAAAAAGAGCTGCCAGATTCATTACTGGAGAATATTCAAACTGACAAGAATAACACAATTAGTTAAATCATTAAACCTTGAAACACTAGAGCAGAGGTTCCCAACCCCGTGCCCTCGGGCACCATGGCGCCCGCGTAATGATTCGTATGTGCCCGCCACTATTCGACAGAGACCGAATGTTTTCATAAACATTAATTAAAAATGTGAATTATTTTTATTTATTTGTTAGAGTTTTAATATTTGTGAGTGCCTAAGTTTATTAAATACGTTCGTATGTTTGCGATATTCCTTCTGAAAATGTTATCTTACTGAACTTTTGTCGGTCTACTCACCCACTCGCCAGCTACGATCTTCTGCAGACACACGCGCTCTCTCTGTTCCTACGACACGCACCAAAACATTTGGTGAAAGGTCGTTCTCTTTTTGTGCAGCCAAACAATGGAATTCTCTACCATTATACTTACGTAGTATTCAAACAACCAAGTCCTTCAAGACTGCACTTAAGACACATCTTTTCAAAATTTATTTTCAAAATTAATGAAACTACATTTCTTGTAAATGATTAACGTAGCTTATGTATAATGTGCTGTAATTTTTGTATTTGTTATGATATGAAAGTTAATTTAATACTTATAGGTATGTTATTTCTTTCATGTAAAGCGCTGTGAGCCCAGTTCCTTACTGGGATACAGCGCTATATAAATAACCAATTTATTATTATTATTATTAAAAGCGAGGTGCGTAATCTATTATCTTAATAAGCGATAATCTATTATGATTGTGGGGATAGTTATAGTCCTTGTTATAATACATTTATGCATATAATGTAGTACAGAATTGCGCTATAACTTTGATATTATATTTTAGTTCAATTACTATTCATTATTTTATTTTTTTAGCCCTAAAATGAGTGGACCGAGTAAAAGACAACGAACCTATAATTTAAACACTGACTGGGAGGAATCATATTGTTTCCTTAAGGGGCCGTCCATAAAGTATGTCACGCTCCAGAGGGGGGAGGGGGTGTAAGAAAGTGACAGTTTGTGACAGGGGGGAGGGGGGGTCCGGCCATGTGTGACGTGTCACGGTGTTTTATATTAAATTTTAATTATTTTTGTTAATAAAAAAACAACATTTTTTTTCGAAAGTGTGATGTACTTTAAAAAGGTTCCGAGATTTGTGACAGGGCGGAGGGGGGAGTTAAAAATCGTCAAAAATAGTGTGACGTACTTTATGGACGGTCCCTAATTTGAAAAATAAATGCTTTTGTTTGTTGTGTGGTAGTAGCATTGCAGTGCAGAAAAAAGCATAATGTTGAACAACACTTTCAGACAATTCATGCCACTTTTGATGTGAATTATCCACTTAAATCTGAGGTAAGAAAGAACAAAATATGCCAACTAAAATCAAGTCTAACTGCACAACACACTGTTTTCACTAGACATTCGGAAAATTCTAAATAGGCCACCATTGCTTCTTTCAAAATTTCTCACATGCACGCAAAAAAGAAGAAACCTTTCATTGATGTTGAATTGTTTAAGGAACTAATTTTGACTGGTGCTGATTGTTTGTTTGATGTACTTTCTAACAAACGTGAGATTGTCTCAGCGATACAAGACTTACAGTTGTCAAATAACACTGTCACAAGAAGAATACATGCAATTTCAACAGACATACAAACTCAGTTAAAGACTGACTTGGAAATATGTGACTGGTTCTAGCTACAATTCGACGAGTCAACAGATATATCAGACACCGCACAGTTATGGTGAGAATGGTATTTAGTAACTTCACAGTAAAAGAGGATATTTTGCAAATATTACATATGAAAGGACAGACAAAGGGTGAGGTTATTTATAATACACTAGATACCCCGCGGCGTAGCATACGCTGCAGACTTGCTCATGGAGAGTGCAAAGAAAGTGGAGAAAGAAAGGACACAAACTACAGCACGAAGAAATCAAAACGACGCGAGTGAACGTCGTGAACTGCCGACTCATTGTTGGTTTCGAGACATTTGCACTGTGGTTATCTACCTGCCCACCACCCTTTACCACATGACCTTGCTTACCATAAATTGTGATTGGCCGACCCTAGCGAGGGTCAGCCATATTGGAAATAAGGGGTAAAAGAATGGGCACAAGCAGACATTTTTCAAAATTTAAAAAAAAATGTTTTCGCTGGGGCTTGAACACAGGAGCTTCCCCGTATAAGGCGGACGTGATAACCAGTACACTACGAATCTCACGTTATTCTGTGAAGGAACAATGCAAGTGAACGCAAGGACTATTGTTGGTCTCAAGACATTGGTCAACCCCAGCGAGGGTCATTCTTCCTGCTTGTTTGCACATACTCGCTTTGGTGAAGGGGGCGGGAGGAGGGTTAGAGTGTCGGCGTGGGTGCGTGGTGTCCCGCATGGTTGGGTGACGTAGATAATTATATCTCGAGACATTCAGAACACACACCAAGTCAATAAATATGCCTTTGCACAAGCTGTCTTCGATACCACCAATGGGGCACCAGATGGTAGGTAATAACAAAGGATTTATTGACCTCTGCAAAAAGGATGAACCACTTTCAAACTTTATGTCCTACCACTGTATTATCCCCCAGGAATCTTTGTGTTGTAAAATATTGACATTTGAACACGTTTAGTATGAAAATAGTTACAAAAATAATCAATTCTATTCGAGCTAATTTGAGCAGCTCCTTTGCAACATCGACTTTTCAAGGCCCTGTTAGAAGATACTGAAGATAAAGAACATGGCCTTTTTCTGCATACTGAAGTACGTTGGCTTCATAAACGATAATAAAATTAACAAAAAAAACTTTTTTTAACAAAGATGAGGCCCAGCTGCAGTGAGGAATGTAGAATCTCGCATGAAAAAGCAGAAAATAATTTTTTAGTCACAAACTAAGTAGTCACACAGGGGACTCAGAACGTTTGTGTTAGTTGATGAAAATTTACATCTCACATTAAATCCCACAATCGATCACAATAAATATCAATAAAACTTAAAGTTTTAGGACTTTTGGAATACAGTGGACAGAGAAAAGTTCTCATTTATGAAAAAGGCTGCATATAAAATTGAATCATTTTTCGGTTCGACATATTAATGCGAATCATTGTTTTCCAACATGAACTTAATAAAATCAAGATATAGATCTCGACTCACCGATGAGCATCTTTATGATTGTTTGCTAACAGGATTATCGTCATACTCTCCTAATTATGAGGCACTGGGCAATGATATGCAATGCCAAATATTACATTGACATAATGATATTATATTTTTTAAAGAAATGTTTTCTTTGAATTTGTGCTTTTGTTTACTTTGTTTACGTTTTGAAATGCATTTCTCTGTGTGTATGCAATTTGAATAATAATTTTATTATTGTGAAACATTTTTGTTTGTTATTTATTAATAAATTATGAATATAAGAAAATAAATTATGGGAAAATGAGAAGTTATGGAAGGAGTTTGTCGATTAAAAATAGGTGGTGCACGCCACCCTACCCATATTTTAGAATGTGCTCTAGAGTACAAAAAGGTTTGGAACCCCTGCACTAGAGGATAGAAGAACCAAGAGCAAAGTAGTAATCATACATAAAGCAATTAACTTTAATTTAGAAATACAACACAAATAAAACTTAATAAAAACCCTCAGATAGACAGAAGGATAAAAACACCTTTCTTATTCCGTGTGCAAGAACAAACACATACAAATTTTCCTTCTTTCCGTCCGGAAATCGGGCGTGGAATGGGTTGCCTGAAGAAACCAGGAAAGCCAAAACTTTATCAACATTTAAATCTCTAATAAAAATGCAGGACTAATCACAAATCATAGAGAAGCGTAGGACGCAATAATCTTCTGTATAGAAGGAGCATATGTAAACAGATAAGATAAGATCCAGCTCGTGGGAACCTGCAGTGCCAACTACACACTTCAGCACTGAATGTCAATGAAGGAGCCTAGTCTAGGGCAGAATTACCCAGCGGACCGCTTCATTGCACACAGCTGCAGAGAACAGGACACGCCGACCCAGGGAGCATCAGCGCCAGCCGCCACACCTCAACGACCGAGGGGACACGGAGTGGGGCGAGACGACCCAAGCGAACAGTGATTACATATGATTACCAACCCAGTAAACATTAGGTCACGTGACATAACCCTGATGATGATAGAGTTAAGCCAAATAGGGGACAATTAACTTGTTATATCACTAAACTCATTCGGAATTAGTTTCCGCTATTGTACAAACTGTATGATAAATTTTATTGTGTTACATTTTACACCCCTTTAGTTTGTTGATTATCGTATGCAAGAGATCACTAAAGTATACTTTGTGAGCGGGAAGTTCATGAGATAAATATCATACCCCTAGACAACTTGCCAAAACATAAATAATACATCTTTCTCGCCACACCAGTAAACGCATATTGTATTTTCTTTATAAAAATAAGTTAAAGAATCTGAATCTGATTGACGGCAAGAGTTTCCAAACCAGATAATCATCAAATGTTTGCGTGTTTGTTCGTCAGCAGACGCTACAATATACTGACTGAGTGTTCTGGAAATTTTTTTAATGAGAAGCGACACAGCAATTTTTTTAAAATTAATTTTTTTTTGTTGTTGAATACTAGAGTTCATTAGCCCGCTTGCTGTATAGGCCAACACGTCATTAGATCTGTCACATCACAATAACAATAGTGAACTTTGAGCCTGGCTTGTTGCTGGTATGTTGTAATATGGTCTCACTTTGGGCGACTAAGTTCAATAAGATAGAAAAGAGCTTTGAACGCTTAAAGACTTTGCTTTGACTTGTAGGCTGGTAATTTCAATAATATTATCATCTTTCAGGGCTTGCATTGAAACTGTTGTGACATTAAAACGATTTGAACGCAGGCTAGTGGTTTTATGTATTTATTTTCTGGTATGTCTGTCGTGTGTTGTATTTATGTTAATGTTGTATGTACTGGCACACTACCCGCTACTCACGATCGGTGTTTCAAAATGGTGTTATCCCGTGAAGTCCTTTAAAAATAATGTGTATAGGGGATATTACGCCATGAACAATGGGAGGGAGGAGATATCACGCCATGAGCAATGACAATGGGGAGGGGGGATATTATGCCATGAACAATGGGGAGGGATGAGATATCACGCCATGAGCAATGACAATGGGGAGGGATGAGATATCACGCCATGAGCAATGACAATGGGGAGGGGGGATATTATGCCATGAACAATGGGGAGGGGGGATATTACGCCATGAGCAATAACAATGGGAGGGGGGATATTATGCCATGAACAATGGGGAGGGATGAGATATCACGCCATGAACAATGGGGAGGGATGAGATATCACGCCATGTACAATGGGGAGGGATGAGATATCACGCCATGAACAATAACAATGGGGAGGGGGGATATTATGCCATGAACAATGGGGAGGGATGAGATATCACGCCATGAACAATGACAATGGGGAGGGGGGATATTATGCCATGAACAATGGGGAGGGATGAGATATCACGCCATGAACAATGGGGAGGGATGAGATATCACGCCATGAACAATAACAATGGGGAGGGGGGATATTATGCCATGAACAATGGGGAGGGATGAGATATCACGCCATGAACAATGACAATGGGGAGGGGGGATATTATGCCATGAACAATGGGGAGGGATGAGATATCACGCCATGAACAATGACAATGGGGAGGGGGGATATTATGCCATGAACAATGGGGAGGGATGAGATATCACGCCATGAACAATGACAATGGGGAGGGGGGATATTACGCCATGAACAATGGGGAGGGATGAGATATCACGCCATGAACAATGGGGAGGGATGAGATATCACGCCATGAACAATAACAATGGGGAGGGGGGATATTATGCCATGAACAATGGGGATAACACCATTACTAATATACTAGTAATAAACTAACACTAAGATTATGACTTTAATTATAATCACATCATTAGTATTAGCAGTAAAGTAAATAATTTTTTATAGTATGAATGAATAAAATTCAAGGCAATCACGGACGAACGAGCGAATGAACTAAAAAAAAGTATATTCATAGTCCTCGCAAACTTATACTGTATAAGTTTGCTAGGACTAGTACTAGTACTAGTGTTTACGGCTCCGACTATCGAACGACAGCTTACACTCATCTTTAAAAATGTTTAGGCTTATTTATTTAAGTTTTAAGTCTTCGGAATTTAAATAATTTATTTAGCTGCAAAACTAAGTGTAAAGAAATATTTTGTTGCAAAACAAATGCACCTAGAATATCGTTTTTAGTGAGATCGGAGTATCAAAATACACTGTTGTAATGGAGTTTCAGAAATGTTTGACCTGAATCTAAAAATAGCCCAATGACCGAATGAGTTATGACGTTTTCCGGTCTTAGAAATGGTAAAGCCTTTATGGTTCATTTCTATAATTGTTACTTTATCATACTTAATGATTATGTAGCCGAGTGGTGGCTAAGTTAAATTAAAATCAATAAAGTTCAATTCCCTGGATTAGATATCAAAACAGTTTATTTCTCAAATAACTACAAGAATGGGCCATGAACAAGTTAACAACTCAGTCCTCGCTCCCAGCGCTACCTCAACACTATTCAACTCACACTCTCCTCTCACATAGACCAGACCAGGGGCAGTGTGTTACTGGCCCACCGGTATGTCCCTGCTCATCACGTGACTGACCTCCCCGTGCAGTAAAACACGGGTAGTTGGTCAGTCGCTCTGTGTGAACTCCAGCCACAACGAGGGCTGTAGTAAACCTGCACTGACCCGTGAAGGTCACTAAAGCGGACTGCTGAGGTCAACTCTAGCAGATGGCTACAGTTCCCTCAGTCCGCTGAATGCCAACGCCCTCGCTTGTCAATATTGTTTTGCCGAAGCAAACAAAGAAAAACATGTCACACATAATGACAAAATATGCATGGTCATATCTTAGACCTTACAAAATACAACATTGCATTTTATTCTAAGGAATAATATGAGTAGCCTTATGAAATGATTTCAAATCAATCTGCAATGTTAAATGTGAATATATATGGTGTTCTACTTAACACAATATTATATAAACTTGCATTCCATGATCAGGAACAGTTTATCTATAATATTAAATCTGTCATGTCAAATGTGATTATAAATTGCTTGGATTTGGGAAGAACATGATATCTTGAATGTATTAAATTTAATAACAATTAAAACATATGAGCTTTGATAGTAAACACAAGAATGCAGTGGTCTAAAGTTAAACACTATCTTAATAATTAAAATAGAAGCAATATGAAACTAAGAAATTTCAAATTCTGTGGCAATCAGAAATGGCTACGTCTACATGTCCGTTTTTGGCACGTTGGGCGATAGGGGCTGACCTGCGCGGTACCCCGGGTGGCGGTAGGCCCGGTTGATCCGCTCCTGCATCGGGCTGCTTGTCTCTGCGTCACCCTGTAGAGATGACAAAAACCTCATCGTCACGGTTGGATGACTGCAGCATAAGGGACTTCGCGGCTTGGCTTGCGGAGATTGCCTTATCCCGGCCGTGACCTGTACCTTTCTTGCGTGGTCCGTGTCATAGCCGAGGTCTTCTGGGGGCGACGTGCCCTCTGGCTTGTTGCTGAACTGATGAGTCAGCATGTGATTGGGCGTGTGGTCATGGTGCGTTGTCAAACACCCGTTTGACCTTTGGATCCGCGACCCAAGTCATCCCTGTCTTGACTCCGTTCGGCCGTGACAGGTTCTATCAACACCTTGCTAGCTGGTGTAGAGCTGTTGGTGTTTTTATCTGCAGTCGACGGATTCTTCCTAGGCCGGTATCCCTGTCTACTAGGTTGAATAGGGCCTTTGTTAGATCCATTGTGATTTCTTTACGGTAGACAGTCGGCGGCTCAGGCACCTGCTTTGCTTTGCAGCCCTTCCCTGTAGACTGTAGGGAATCGTCGCTGAAAGCATAATATGTCCAGTGGGTTTTCTTGTTGCGTAGTGGGATCTCTTGAGTTTGAGGTCCATTGTTAAATCCCCACCGAGACAAAGGGTTACGGCGCTTGGTTGGTCGTTCTTTGATCTCGACGTGGCAGGCCGTATAACAATGCGTGTCCTCACTGCGCCTCGGTGTATGGGGTGACCTGTTGCACCTCACACGATTTGGCTTCCGTGTTGGGTGCTGCCAGTTATGTGTGTTGTGACTATTCGCCAAGTCCCTGTCATCTTTGTGTGATGCATAATTCGACGCTGTCTGGGCCACAGTTTCCTGGTAATCAGGTGGACCTGGGGTTGTCAGGAATTGAGGTGAGTCGTGGTGGTGAGCGAAGTATTTCCTCTTAGCACGGCACTCAACCTCAACATGGCCCTTTCTATCACACCACAGACATACCTTTTGTCGGTGGCGGGATTTCTGTTTGTTTGACTTGGGATGTCTGGGTGCTGGTGGACAGTGGACACCGTTAGCGTCCATGTCCCCTCGGTGCTGTTGTATGGAGAGGTGGAGCCTACCTTACACAGCCGCGACCTGCTGGTTGATGTAGGCCAGTAGGTGTGGCGTAAGCTGTGTGAAAGCAAGGTCTGGAGGAGGTACTGTCAGTGCCTGGGCAGGGTCGGCGAAGTCAGCGAGGTCCTCTCTCATCGAGCGTTGAGTAAGGGTGGTGGCGTCTCTCTGCTCACCCCATCTTTGTATTATGAAACGTAGCAGTTTCTCAGGGGTGTTTATGTCGTCAGGTGCACGATCGAACACTTCCTGGCGGGCACGCCCCTCCAATGCGTCCAGGATCCAGATAACTGCGTAGGCAGGGGGCACGGGCGGTAATTGTAACAACAGCTGTGCCTTTCCGACAAACGGTTCTGCTCCGCTCTCACCCGTAAACAATGGTAGCTTGGGAAGCCGGTTTATCTGGAGCTGCTCTACTTGTTCCATTCTTTTCGGATTGAAAAGACTGTTGTAGTTATAACACTGATATCCCTACCTCAAGTGAACCCTGCTCGCAGCGCCAAACTGTAGCCGAGTGGTGGCTAAGTTAAATTAAAATCAATAAAGTTCAATTTACTGGATTAGGATATCAAAACAGTTTATTTCTCAATACACTACAAGAATGGGCCATGAACAAGTTAACAAGTCAGTCCTCTCTCCAAGCGCTACCTCAACACTCTCCAAAACTCGAACACATCAGGGGCAGGTGTTACTGGCCCACCGGTGTGTCCCTGCTCATCACGTGACTGACCTCCCCGTGCAGTAAAACATGGGTAGTTGGTCAGTCGCTCTGTGTGAACTCCAGCCACAACGAGGCTGGAGTAAACCTGCACTGACCCGTGAAGGTCACTAAAGAGGACTGCTGAGGTCAACTCTAGCAGACGGCTACAATTAAGTAAGCAACAACAGAAGGCTTGATAGTTAAAAAGTTTGGTATTCACAACCTTGGAAAAATTAGAACATCTGCAACATGCTTCGCGTGATTCTCGTCAGACTTGTAATAAAAGTTTTAAAAAATGTAGGCCAAAGTCTGACTGAATTTGTGAATAGACTTTTTTTGTAAAATTTAATTTATTAACTTCAAGGTTAAATCTCAATGTGAATTGTAAATGAGCATAAAGAGAATAGTTATATAAAATTCAACTAATTATTGTTATAGCGATGTATCTATCAATCTATCTAACGGATTAAACAATGGATCGATTGACGGATGGAGAACTAAAATAGAAACAACACCAACTATCTTATCTTATCTATACAGACGCTCCTTCTATGCAGAAGATAATTGCGTCCACAGACCATGACAGATGATCTGTGGGCAAGTGATGCAGCGTTCACAGGCCACGGCTTTGTGGGTTCCACGCATTACCCAGCCTCCTAACTAGCGTTAGGTACCCATTCGGAGCTGGGTGACTCAGGGACGCCCTAGGCACCGGGAACAAATCCTTGCCTTAACATGGATTCGAACCCGTGACCATCGGTACACCACCGCGTCCCCATATACTATACTATTTTTAAAGAATCAAGAAGTACTAAAACCAACGTCCCACCTAGAGGAAAACATGAATGTGGTACAATTTGTGTTGGGTTCGGGTACGGTTGAATAAGTCTGGCTATGAAAATACAACGAGTTTGTTATGACACAGTACTGACACAAGATGATGGTTCAGTGACGCGATGGATACATTCATAAAGCAGATAAAGCTTTTGCGTTTGTACTCAAGTCCTTCATGCCACAAATTAAGTTCCTCAAAGAGTGCCACTTAAATAGTTCTTTAATATTCATAAACCCTTTAAAAAAAAGTTCACTTAACTTACTATGAAAATAATAATATTTTGTATTATTAAAATTATAAGCCTCGTAAAACCCCATAACTGCAATGGACCCACCGATGTCAAATAAAGTTTCACTGAGAAGTGAGGCGTTTGTCAGGTGGGACTTAGAGGACTTAGATGGAATAGTGTTACTTTTGTTGTTTATCATAATTAAATAGTTTTAACATAACTCGCTGGTAAACACTACATTTGCAGAAATGAGTATTTCTTGATTTATTGTTCAAATTTATGTACTTTAAAAAGACCCTACTATACATGATTGCAAATTTATTAAAATGCACATAAAAATTAGCCAAGCCAAATAAAAAATCTGAACCTAAAAAAAAAGGGGGGGGGGCTGGGGTTGAAGCCCACATTCATCGGGACGCCTTTAGATCAAAGGGCGCTGGTATCAAAATCATTTTTAGTATGAGCTGTAGCTAGTGACATGGAAAGGACGGGGGGCACGGTCCACCTCGGATGGCAATCAATGATCCCTTTAAGCTACGCGGCAGCGCAGACATCTGACTGACGCCGCGTTGTAGTTTAGAACTACCGCGCAGTTAATTTTGTAAAATATTTTCACAAAATATTACGATGAGCAACTTTGCACACGAGTTTTTAACCACGTTTTTATTAACTCGCTTTCGTTCCTGTGGCATTGTTTGTTAGTGGTTTGTCTGTCCACAATTTTTCAAATCTGCCAATGTAAAATTAAACCACTTCTGATGGTCATAGAGATCTCAAAAGATATCCCAAATATAGATCTTGGATGACAATGCATTGTATCAAAATTTCAGATCGATCGAATGTACGGTTATTAAATTATTGAACTTTTTAGTTTATCTATATTTTATTATATACTTGCTTTCGTGTCTGTCTGTCCGCAATTTTTCAAATTTGCCAACGTAAAATGAAACCACTTCTGATGGTCTTAGAGAGCTCAAAATTTTACCACAGATAGATCTTGGATGACAATACATTGTATCAAAATTTCAGATCGATCGAATGTACCGTAATTAAATTAATGCATTTCTTAGTTTATCTTTATTTAAACATCTGTACCCGCCTGCCGTAGTTTACTTTCATGTGACGAGTTCACCCCATGACCGCATCGCTTTTTTTTTATATTAAATCCCTTATATTAACTTCACCGCCGTCTCTCTCTGTCTGCCTGTCTTGGGCGGGCGGAAAAACAAAAGTCAAAAATGACCCACTTCCCGGGATCCGATCGAGCTGCAATTTGGCACACGGACCCGTCTCACCTAACAATGCATCGTATCAAAATTTCAGATCGATAGAAGTACCGTAATTAAATTAATGCATTATTAGTTTATCCGTATATAACGTATGTAATTCAAATTCACGGTCTGTTATTGTTTTTTTTTCCACGTGAGAGTTTGAGTTGACGCGTTGAGGTGGCCCATCGAAGTACCGGCGTGCTTTTGTTTACATTTTACGTGTCATGCTGAGCTCGCCCCCCCCCCTAGTGTTATGAAGCAAAGTTGAGTTAAGACAGATTCAGTCTGTAAATGTTTGTAGCGTTTGAAAATAATCAATACTGTTAGTTATGTCTCATATATAAGGGATTTATAGTCAAAAACTTTGTTTTTTAACGGGTTTGTTTTATTAAACGTTGGGCGGGCTCTGATGAGGTGTTTGGTAAAATAAATAGTGGTAAAAAAATATATTTAGTGAAAACCACGTTTTTATTAGTTAGTTAGTTAGTTCCTCTCGGGCCGAAGACGGCACACAGGGCAGTAGTCATTGATTTCCATTTACGACGATCCGTCGCCAATTGTATTAGGTCTTGATTATTTCTTAGACCCATGGTTGAGCTTTCTCTTTTGATTGTTCTACGTAGTGTTTCTTTTGGTCTTCCTTGTTTTCTTTTGCCTTTTGGTGTCCATATGAACGCCTGCCGTGGTAGTCTTCTCTCGTCTATTCGAAGAACATGACCGATATAATTCCAAGTTAAGTTAAGACAGATTCAGTCTGTAAATGTTTGTCGCGTTTGAACATATTCAATACTGTTAGTTATGTCTCATATATAAGGTATTTATAGTCAAAAACTATGTTTTTACCGGTTTGTTTTATTTAAAATCCCTTATATTAACTTCACCGCCGTCTCTCTCTGTCTTGGGCTCGCGGTCGGTCAGTCGGGAGGGCGGAAAAACAAAAGTAAAAAATGACCCACTTCTCGTAATACCATCGAGCTGAAATTTGTGAAATTTGGTACATTGACTCGTGTTACCTAACAATGCATCGTAGCAAAATTTCAGATCGATCGAACGTACAGTTATTAAATTAATGCATTTTTAGTTTATCTCTATAAACTATATGTAGCGGCCGCTTTTGTTTACATTTTACGGATCACTTGACTTCACGCCAGCCATCGATGACTACATCTCGTGGAGGAGGATTTCACTCAGTCTTAGGCTGTAAATATTCGTCGCGTTGGAACATAATCAATACTTTAGGTTCTGTCTCACATATAACTGATTTATAGTCAAAAACTTTGTTTTTACGGGGTTTTATTTTCTTGTTTTTTTTCCCCAATACATTTATGACTCTAAATATACATTCAGTTAAAATAGATGCAAAATCATGGCTTTTTTCTAATAGTAGATTTTAGAGGTCATTTTCCTTTCTTTTTTTAAATTTATTTTAATTTTAAACATTTATTTTTTAAATGTTGTACATACACCCACAATTATTTTTAAAAATTATATTTTATGAAAAAAAAACTGGAAAAAGGGGGAAAATAAATAACATTGACATCCGTCTAATTACCAAAAACTACACAAAATTATGGGGGGGGGGAGGAGGGGGATGACGGTACTCATAAATGAAAGGTCTCACTAAGGTGTAGCTACAAGTGGGGGGGGGGAGAAATTTAAAACAACTAATTTATAGAAGCCAAAAAGGTACTATTTTTAAAAAAAATTAGTTAACGTTATCAACATTTATTTCAAATTTAAATATATCTACAGTTTTCGGTAAACTTTTGTCTTTCAAAAGAAATTGTTGTATTTTGTAAATGTTACATAACACAACTTTTATTTATTTTAAAATTCCATAACACATCCGACAAGCAATGTTCCCTTTAAGGTCCGTTGGATGAGAATGTTCCAACAAAACTAACATCAAATAAAATTAACAAATGCTGGTTCAATTCTAGATTGAAAGCTATGCAAACAAAAAGAGAACTTATTTAAGAAATATAAAGCTACCTATTCATATAGGATACACAAAAAATACTTTAAGATTAAACACTTGACACAGAAACTTAGTCGAAACCTCCAAAATGAATATATAAACAATGTAATTACCAAAGATAACAATAAAAACTTATGGTCCTTTATCAAATCTTAAAAAAATGGAACCTTGAGGAATAGTCACACTAAAAGGCTCAAATAATAAAACCTATAATGATAATGAAACTAAAGCTAATATCCTTAACACATATTTTGCATCATCTTTTTCTGCCTTAGGCGACAAGGAAGTTGTAATAAATTTCAATAAAATGGAGGAAATAGATAACATAACTGTAGATGAGATAGGTATACATTCACTCCTAAAAAGCTTTAAAATAAACAAAGCTACTGGCCCAGATGATTTGCCTGCACGGTTATTAAAAGAACTAAGCAATGAACTGTCCCCAATCCTTGTAGTTCTCTTTCAAGCCTCTCTAAACCAGGGTAAAGTGCCCCAGGATTGGAAATTAGCTAACGTAACTCCACTCTTTAAGAAAGGGGATAAATCAGACCCTGGTAATTACAGGCCTGTATCACTTACTACTATCACCTGTAAATTACTAGAATACATAATATATAGTAGAATAGTTAACCACTTTGACAAAAATATTTCCCTATGCCCACATCAACACGGCTTTAGAAAAAACAGATCATGTGAAACACAATTAATAGGTTTAATAGATGAACTATCAAAAGGCTTAGGGGCCGTCCATAAATGACGTCACGCTCCTAGGGGGGAGGGGGTCACACTTTTGTGACGATGCGTGACGAGGGGGAGGGAGGGGGTTGAAGAAATGTGACGTCACATCAAAAGGGTAACTTTAAATAAAACTTCCACTGAAATATTTGGTGGCTTACAATTTATTTAATGAATTTTTTTATTTTTTTTTAAAATCTGGGCTTCTCAATGTGCCGGTCGGTAGGCCATCAGATGCTGGTTGGCGTAAGCTATCAAGAGACGAAAATGAAATCTAATTATAATCCTTAAGTTTGAGAACTCACAAGATAACGAATGAAATTGTTATACTGTGTCGTTTGATGTTGACATCAAAGCATTTGTGATGTAACCGCAGCTCCGTCGGCGAACTTTTTTGCCCGCTATCCCAAATAATACAAGTTTCTGTGTGCGTTACCCCCCCCCCACCCACAGACTCTAGGTACTGCTCACATGACTCGGGGATATGGGGGATCGTTGTTACAAATGCTATCGGTGAGATTTACAAGCATGACAAGTGTCTAAAAATGATCAGAATAGGATTATGTGTAGATATTTTAAATCAAAACATCACGGAATATCCTTTTTCTTTTAAAAAAAATGGGGGGGGGGTGGAATCTATTTGATAGAATTATAAACGTTTTAAGTTTGATATAATTGTTCGGTTGGTTTTTGGTCAAACACCCCTGGCCATTCTAGATATAATGATAAATGAGCCCATTTTAAAGTTGTCAAGTATTCATTAACTTTATTTAATGCATCAAATTCTTGACATTGCAATTCGAGATGAGCACAAAACAACTTTTCTTGTTAGCTCAGTTTTGAAGGCATTAATTTTAAATATCACAGAAAGGATACTTGATACAGTCAAGTCACGTGGATTAAGATTATTGTCACTCGTGTCAATATAAATGAAAGTAGGGTGGATTTAGGTGTCTTCCTATAGTACGCAGGTAAGAAATCTACATAGTAGTCATATTTTTAAAAAAATGCATTTTCTGGAAGGAACCAGTTCAATAATGGGCATATGTTCCAAGCGTTCACTTGCACATGACGTATTTTAATATATGTAGTGGATTGTAGTGGATGTTATGTGTCCCAAATGAGTCTGCATTACCCCCAAGAATTCCTTTTTGACCCCAGATGAGTTTATTTACCCCTGTTCGCCGACCTCTTTCTTACGGGATGCCCGTCAGTCAATTGAGGGATTTAAAAAAAAACATTTTAAAAATATTATTTTAAAATATTTTTTTCTAAACAAAGACGTTAACCGTGATGATTAATAGTCAATTTTTAATTTGTATTCATTAAAATAAAATATAATCTAAGGATGTTAACACAGTTCGTTTTTTGAAGGCCGGTTAAACGTTTTGAAAAAAATGCTTCACGCGGGTTACGATATTACAATGTAGATCTTCACTAAATAAATAATAAATACTTAAATGACAATAAAAGTTATTTGAAACATACTTATTTTCAAATAGAAAATAAGGTTGTTTTTTTTTGGAAAGGGGGGGGGTCAAAGCTTTGTGCGTTTTTTGAGGGGGGGGGGTCTAACTTTTTGTGACGACGCGTGACGAGGGGGAGGGAGGGTGTACAAAATCGGCCAAAATCGCGTGACGTCATTTATGGACGGCCCCTTGGACAAAAATGATCAAATAGATACAATATTACTAGCCTTCTCAAAAGCATTTGACAAAGTTCACCACCTTAGTTTACTTAAAAAATTTAACTACTTTGGAATCTCGGGTTACTTACATCACTGGATCCAAGACTTCCTTTTGGGCAGGGAGCAAACTGTAATAATTAAAGGATCTAAATCTGCACCAATAAAGGTCAATTCAGGAGTTCCACAAGGAACTGTGCTAGGTCCCTTACTCTTTTTAATATATATAAATGATTTACCCAACAACATCTCAACAGGAACAAAAGTTAGGTTATTTGCTGATGATTGTATAATCTATAGAACAATTAAATCAGAACAAGGTAGCAAAATTTTACAAAAAGACCTAGATGAATTGATAAAATAGGAAACTAACCGGAGTATGAGTTTCCACCCAGAAAAGTGTCAACTGTTAAGAGTAACAAAGAAAAAGAAACAAATAAATTCAAAATATTTCATTCATGGAAAGGAACTAACCCAAACTAAAGATGCAAAATACTTAGGAGTCATAATAAATGAGAAATTATCATGGAATCCCCATGTCAATGAAGTTATTAAAAAATCAAACAAAACCTTAGGCTTTATAAAAAGAAACCTTTACAAATGTAATAAAGATATAAAACTAAAATGCTATCTGAGAGACCTGTACTAGAATATGCATCTTCTGTATGGGAACCATCCACCAAAGAAAACATTGATAAACTAGAACAAATCCAAAAAAGAGCTGCCAGATTCATTACTGGAGAATATTCAAAACTGACTAGAATGACACCATTAGTTAAATCATTAAACCTTGAAACACTAGAGGATAGAAGAACCAAGAGTAAAGTAGTAAACTAGTAATCATACATAAAGCAATTAACTCTAATTTAGAAATACAACACAAAGATAACTTAATACAACCCTCAGATAGACATAACGATAAAAACACCTTTCTTATTCCGTATGCAAGAACAAACACATACAAATTTTCGTTCTTCCCGTCGGGAATTCGGGCGTGGAATGGGTTGCCTGAAGAAACCAGGAAAGCCAACACTTTATCAACATTTAAAACTCTAATAAGAATGCAGGACTAAACACAAACCATAGATAAGCGTAGGACGCAATAATCTTCTGTATAGAAGGAGCGTCTGAAACAGATAAGGTAAGATAAGATTTATCTTGTGTAAAGTTGCGCAACATCCATTTTAACCACGTTTTTAACCACGTTTTTATTAACTCGCTTTCGTTCATGTGGCATTGTTTGTTGGTGGTTTGTCTGTCCACAATTTTTCAAATCTGCCAACGTAAAATTAAACCACTTCTGATGGTCCTAGAGGTCTCAAAAATTTACCACAGACTTAAAACGTGGGGCGGGTGTTTGGTATAAAAATTAAAGATTTCTAATTTAGAAGGCAAAAGAGAGATCTATAAGTGAGAGAATGAGTGAACCGCATATGTTAAACCTCATAAGCGCCCGCCCCACGTTTTAGTCATATTAAATCGAAGTACTTCAACTTATAAGTTTTAAATTATTTTATTCTTTTTAGTCCACTTATAAAAACGTGGTTTTTAAAAATCATGGGTAATGCGTGGAACCCACAAAGCCGTGGCCTGTGAATGCTGCATCACTTGCCAACAGATCATCTGTCATGGTCTGTGGACGCAACTATCTTCTGCATAGAAGGAGCGTCTGTATTGATAAGATAAGATAAGATTTTAAAAACTACTGCGCGGCGTCGGTCAGATAGATATCTGCACGGCCGCCCAGCTTAAAAGGAACATTGTCGACTAGACACTCACACATGCACATTATTGGACATACAGTTCTGTGGTAGACTATGGTTACAATTATAAGTCACAATAGTCAAAGAATATTGTGAAATAACATTAATTGATTATCAATTATCAATATATAATATAGCTGTGCATGGCTCAGCTGTGGTTATTAACGCCATGAGCAAGAAAATCCTTTGTCCACCCCTTCCAAGAAAAAAACTAAACAGACGACCGAAAATGCTCGACCACTTAATAGTATATAACAGCTGGTAAGATTTTTATTTTCTAAATTCAACATTAAATTTGTTACATTTTTTTGGTTGGGTGGGGGTGGGGGTAGCTTTTTGCCGATTTTTTTTTCTTATCTATTTTTTTTAAAGTTAAATAGCAATGCATCTAAGCATAATCATAAACCTATCTCAGCCCCCACTCCCACCTTAAATTAAAAGGAAAAGGATATATATATATCCTATATATATATTATATATATATATATATTATATATATATATATATATATATATATATATATATATATATATATTATATATATATATAACTAGGGGCAAGTACCCGGCTTCGCCCAGGTTTAACAACAACAGCAACAACAACAAAAACAACAAAAACAAAACAACAACAAAAACAACAACAAAATCAACAACAAAACAACAACAAAGCAACCACATCAAAACAACAACTACAACAGCAACAACAACAAAGCAATAAAAACATGAAGGACATTGTCGTCGCAGGGCAAGGGATGTGGACAACAACAACAACAGCAAAAACAACACAAAATCAACAACAGCAACAACAACAACAGTAACAGCAACAACAACAAAAACAACAACAGCAACAACAACAAAAACAAAACATCAACAAAACATCAACAACAAAACAACAACAAAACAACAACTACAACAACAACAGCAACAACAACAAAACAACAACTACAACAACAAAAGCAACAACAACAAAGCAACAACAACAACAAAATTATTTTATAGTATAGCGATAATCGCCTTCTTGTTAATCTCGACACCAAAATGTTTATTAATTTGCGTCATTATTTTAGGTCTTAATTTTCAATAATTTTTATTTTATATAGCTCATATAGGGAAAAACTACATTTTGGGCCCCCGGCCCCCAGTATCTTATATATATGGAACGAAACCTGTTTAATAACCTTTTGTACGTGTACCAAATTTCACGTTATTTGGTTGTCTGGATCTTGAGTTATTAGGGAACAGACAGACAGACAGACAACAAATGCGTCTTATATGTATAGAGATATAAAAGCCCAAGTCACAGGTTGGATATGGAACGCCGAGGAACGATGTACAACAGTCTATAGCAGTTAAAAAATCGTGTTGTGATTAGCACTGTAAAAATATTTAATGTGACGTCATTGTTTGATCTTATATTTAATAAAAGGTGTGCATCAAAAGGTGTGCAAATTAATTACAAATTAAAGACGCGCTGTAAAAAATATATTATATGACGTAATTGTTTTAGCTTATATCTTAATTTTGGAAAAGGGAGCGATGTAAAAATAGGATTTCAGGATTTATAATTATAAAATTATTAAAATACTTTGTGTACATTTCAGGAAGTATAATATGTCGTATTTATTTATTATAAGTTACTTGGGGTTTTGACAAAAAAGTGGGCGCCGTAGGCGCCCTACAACCCCTAGTATATATATATATCTATTAAATCTATTTATTTTATAAAAATATAACTTTTTTAGGGCGCCTACGGCGCCGACCTTTTTCAACAGCCCAACTAACTTGTCCTTGTTTGATAAATACGAAATATTAAACTTTCTGAAATGTACACAAAGTATTTTATAATAGGGGTTGCAGGGCGCCTACGGCGCCCCTTTTCTTTTTTTATTTTATAATTGACCATCACCAAATTCTCTTTTTACATTGTTCCCTTTTCCAAAATTACTATATGAACTAAATCAATGACGTCATATAATATGTTTTACAGCGTATCTTTAATTTGCACACCTTTTGATGCATTGGTGCAGTAATTTGGTTTTCCCTGCTTACTAAAATTAGTAGCGCCAGGACAGACTGACTGACTTGCGTGACAATTGCAAATTATATAGTTTTATATATATATATATATTAAAGTATTTAAAAGTCAATTTAAACGCGTCAAATCAATAAAAAAAATTATTTACAAAGGAAGACAGCCGGTAAATCAACCTTCATATTCATATATTCCAGCTAACACTGCCGCCCATCTCGTCTCTTTCCCCACAACTTTGAAAAAAAGGCAATTAAAAGACACTTTCCTAGTTTCATTAGCAAGAACAAACAAGTCCTTATTGAACTTATTCCCGTCTGGCATTCGGGAATGGAGTGGGTTGCCTAAACTCTAAACAGACCAGAAAAACCAATATCAACATTCAAAACGATAATAAATTGCAAGACTAGATATAAACAATGGATACGCGTAGAACGCAATAATCTTCTGTATAGAAAGAGCGTCTGTAAATCACTGCAATTATAATTTATAAAATAAGATCGCCAACCATTTTCATTCATCACCCCTGCAACTAACAGCTGATGAAGCTAAACATGACCTTTCGCCTTTTGTCCGCTGTTCGAACTTTGAACCGGTCGAATGTTTTGGCGACAGTACAGACCTATCAGTGAATAGTTAATTTAAAGGATTTTTTTATTTTTTTAAATTGTATTCTTTCATTTGAATATAGCCAGTCCGTGTTGTTTAACTTCTGTGTCCACTTTTAACTTACTGATACACTGATTTCAATCTAAGCACATATTATTGTTCTATTATCATCACTGGAATATTCCAACTCCCATCTCATGTAAAACACGTGGTCGTAGGAAGTTAACGAATCAGAATGGTTGCAAAATTTAGGAGGCGGGGCTACGGAAAAAATAGAAGTCGAACTCTCGTATTTAGTGGATGAGGGTGATAGCATTCGGCGTCAAATCAGTCTCCAGTTTTTCAGATATAAATGCCGGCTGAATCTTTCCGACTGTTACTTTTATTATCTTAGAGAAATATAACCGCATACAATAGTTAGCGAAAGACTCAAAAGTGTTTGAATTCGAATTTATGTGTAATTTGCTGAGCCTTGCAGTTTCTTGAATAAATCGACAATATTCAATATGCCCGCAGGTCAGTTCTCTAGACTCCTTAAAATGACATGTTTATGTAAGACTGTACCTGTCGCAAAACGTTACTTATTTTAAAATTTATTTGATACAAATTAAAATTATTTGATGTGTGAGTCCATCTCGGTAACACGCACTAAGACTACATACAGCTAACATTTCCGCTTGGTAATATTCTATCGCCTTCGCCTTCAGAATTTTCTATTTCATTTCCCTGTAGAAATAGGCTGATTCAACAGAATAAAATTAATAAATAATCATGATTATGTTTTCGCTAGATTAAATATTAATATCTTACTATATAAGACGATTATAAGTCTAAGTCCTTAGCCTTAAATTAAGTCTCCTTAAGTAAGGCTTAGGCTTAACACTAAGTTGAGTGTTTCAGTAAAAGTAAATTACTGAGTAGGCCTAATAGTAATTGTAATAGATAGAAGTAGCGATAACCAGCTGAGTTCTCGTAAATAAACTATTATCCATCTCAGTTGCGATAAATTAAATTGAAATTTGAGAACCTTTATTGTCTGTTTATTTTTTGGGTTATCCATAAATTATTTGTGTTGTATTTTTATAAAACAACCCATGGAGTTTTTTACGCCAGTTCGCTGAAATTCCGGAATCGGAATCTCACCCGAAAGTGACGTGATCACAAACTGGCCAATCAAAAATATTTTCATCCCATGTGACCTATATTATGATTAGCTGTGTCAAGTCTCGTCACGTTTTCAACAGCTGATACTCTGAACTCTAAATTACTAAACTCGTCAATCTTTCAAAACAAGAAAATATGTCCAATTCTTATCTAAAATCTCATTTTTGTATGTTTGTTACAGATTTAACATTAGAAGTAGTCTCACTTTAGTTATAATTATAAAAAAAAGTAATTTGCCCTCCCCCTCGGGCTAAAGTTTAGCTGTCATTTAATCAGACCTGTCATCATTGTCATTATATTAGACTTTCATTGCTATTGACTATTGATATTATTATTTTTTGAATTTGGAGTTTCTTAATAATTATCGACAATGTGACCCCACACTTCCGTCGTTTATATGTACTGGCATTGGTTTAAACATCTTGGTCATTTATATACAAATCAAACTAAAGCTGGTACAAGTAATTCTTTTTAAATTATTATCTAGTGTACCCTGGCCCTGACCCATTTTCTCTAACTCTACCAGTTCATGGTTAATAGGGCGATGATCTTGTCTGACCTACAGCGAAAGTTGAATGGAATGCAGGGGACATAATTAATCTGTGTAACAATGACAATAGTCAATAAAATTTTATTTACTTCGCAATATTTTGCGTTGTGGTAGTAAATTTATAATTAGAATGGCAATAGAAATGTCTACAATGAGAAGAATATAAATAGAAGGTCAAAGGGTCCTTGCCAAGAAGAAGAGAGAGGGAGAAGTTATGCCACCCATCCCCATTATTATTAGAATCTAGAATTAGATTAATTTAAATTAATGATAATGCTTAATTAATGTAATTGTGTAATTGGTCAAAAATGTTGTGTTCTCTTTAGTCTTTACGAAATATTGAAGCCAGATTAATCATGTCATAACCAACCCCCAGCCCCAACAATTCAACAACAACGGCAAGATTCCATTTTCCAAATAGTTCGACATTCATTTGCTGCTTCGTGTGAAGACATTAATAAATAAGAAACAAAGAAAATCAAAATATTTCATGCAATATAGTTCATGGAAGACAACTAAGACAAATCTGATTAGTCTTGGTTGTTAGTAATCCTAACTAATGATGCAAAATACTTAGGAGTAATAATAAAAAAGAAGAAATTATCATTGAATCCCCATGATGCCATGTCTATGAATCATGAAGTTATTAAAAAAATCAAACAAAACCTTAGGCTTTATACTTTATAAAAAGAAACTTTTACTGATGACAGGTGTAATAAAAATAAAATGCTACCTTACTTTGGTGAGACCTGTACAAGACTATGCATCTTCTGTATGGGACCCATCCACCAAAGAAAAAATTGATAAACTAGAGCAAATTAAACAAAGAGCTGCCAGATTCATTACTGGAGAATATACAAAACTGACAAGAATAACACCATTAGTTAAAAATAGTTAAATCATTAAACCTTGAAACACTAGACTAGAGAATAGAAGAGCAAAGTAGTAGTCATACATAAGGCAATTAATTATATCTTGGAAATACAACACAAAGATAGCTTAATACAACTCTCAGATAGACATAGGGAACAAAACACAGGCATGCAAGAACAAACACATACAAATTCTTGTTCTTCCCATCCGGAATTCAGACGTGGAATTGGTTGTCTGAAGAAACCAGGAAAACCAACACTTTATCAACATTTAAAACTCTAATAAAAATACACAAACCATGGATAAGCGTAGGACGTAATAATCTTCTGTACAGAAGGAGCATAACAGATAAGATAAGACTCAAGACTAAGAGAAAATTAAATAGTTTATTGAAAGTTATTGGTTTTTCTGTAGCCTACATTTTTTTTCGTTGAACTTTGATAATCTTAAGTAGGCCTATTCTATTAATTATTAAGAGTAAAACTTCCATTACTTTTTTAAAAAATGTTTTAAACCCACATAGCCACATTGTTTTTTTTTAATGAATTATATTTATAATTTTTGAATTGGTTTACATTTATTTTAAGTCTAAACCCTCCCATCTCTTTACAAAAAAAAATACATGTTAAAATCTAAGCAGATTTAACCTTTAAATTAAACAGAAATCAGAAAAGCCATGCTGGACTACTGGAAAGAGCACTCCAAAGAAGGTTCAGTGAAAGAGATGATGTTAGACACAAAAGCTGAAGAACTTACCAAAGAAGAGCTGCCAGAGATTCTGTCCCATCTGCCAGATTTTACTGGGAAAACAGTGATTGAACTTGGTGCTGGGATAGGGTAGGTGTTGGAATGCATGGAAATTATGTTAAATTAGGAGTAAATGTGTTACTTTTTGCTTAGATTTATAATTCATGATTATAATCTCCTATCCTAATTTTTCCAACAAACATAAAAGTATGTAACAACTTTGACATATTATGTACATCTTGAGACATTAAGGGCATATTATTTCAGTTTCAGTCATAGTAATTGTAAAACACATTATTGAACCACTAGATTGTCTTATTTTCTATGATGATTTCCAACTATGACCTAAGACATTTTTCATGTTTCTTCTTTCATTTTTGTCTATTGGTTGATAACTGTAATAAAATTATTGTAAAAAGCTATCATATTTGATGGGAAAAAATAAAACAAAGTTTAATTTCAAAATTATTCTTAAGTCTTAAAAAAACTCTTTGCTTTAAAAAAGAAATAATCATTGTATTTTGTGCCAAATATACTATCTTAATGTCAAATGTATGCTTCTTTGTCAAGGCGTTTTACAGCAGAACTGGCCAAGAAAGCAGAGAAAGTAATAGCTGTTGATTTTATGGAAGACTTTGTAGACAAGAATAAAAAGGCCAACCATCACCTAGGAAACATTGAATTCCTTGTGGCAGATGTGACCAAGATGGAGAGACCAAAGGATAGGTAAATATTTTTTTTAATATCATACTAAGCATATTTTTAAAATTGTAAATTTTTTTTAACCATTGTTATTATAGTGGGGCGCGGTGGTCGAGGGGAAACGCGCTCGACTGGCGTACCGATGGTCACGGGTTTGAATCCATGTGAATGCAAGGATTTGTTCCCGAGGCCTAGGGCATCCCTGAGTCCCCCAGCTCCGAATGGGTACCTAACACTAGTTAGGCAGCTGGGTAATGCGTGGAACCCTCATAGCCATGGCCTGTGAACGCTGCATCACTTGCCAACAGATCATCCGTCATGGTCTGTGGACGCAATTATCTTCTGCATAGAAGGAGCGTCTGTATAGATAAGATAAGATATAGTCATTCTTTTGGCAAGAGATTGCTAGTTACAATTTTTTTTCAAGGCTATCCAAAAGTTAATGACCTAATGGAATGAATGCTTTAGACTTTAATGGAGTCCGAAAAGTATGTTTTAAGGAGTGTATATAAACTCTAAGTTGAATCTTTAATACCACCAGAGTGAAAAGAATGCAGTCAACATAATGTATATTTTACAAATAAACAATGACCAAACAAAAATAAATGTATTTTTTTTTCTTGTACGATTCATAAAGGTATGGGGAAAATCTGAAAATAGACAAAGATGAACAACACACTTATTATTGAACATACGAGAGGAAAAAATGAAATTATAAATGTAAAAATAAAAGTTAAACCCCCATATGCCATGTAATATCTGTGAGGTCAGCTAGCAAAACTTAATTGGACTAGTAGCTAAGAACATTAAAAGCAAAAGGGGACAGAGTGATTCTTTGCAACATAAAGGGACAGAGAAAAGTATAAACACGTGAAGGATTCATCCTATATGGTGTTAAGTTCCTATTATTCTGTGAATAGCGATGTTAGTTTAACTTAAATTGCCAGGAGAAAAATCTGAAATTTAAATATATAGATATAAGGGCATGGGGGTGGAGCGGCACCAGACACTAGTTAGAGAAACAATGGCGGCTGGGGATTGTGCCTCTCAGTCCCCTCATAGCTGTGGCCTATGAATGACGCATTGTTTGCCCACAATTGAACCCTAAAAGTCTTTTCAAAGAAGTTTCAACATTTCAGTGTGGATATGATCTTCTCAAACTGGCTTCTGATGTACCTAGAAGACAAAGAAGTACAGGACTTGTTTGGAAAACTCCTGACATGGCTACAACCTGGCGGTTATCTCTTCATCAGGGAGTCCTGCAGACATCAATCCGGTTAGTGTTACACGTTCAGCAAGGCCATAAATCTTAATATGATTGTGGAGCTCCACACTATATGTTTAAATATATGTTTATAAAAAAGGGTATGTACAGGCCTGACCAGATGTCACAGAACAACGAACATTTCATAAAAAAACCTTCCGCAATGAAGAAATAGATAAAAGCAAATAAAATTAATAAAATGAAATGTTAAACATTGCACAAAAAATGGATGCTGTGCAACTTTGCACACAAGATTTTTTACTTTGCACCGGGACCAACGAACCTTAAAGGGAACATTTGCTGCGGTGTAATCCAAAACCAAAAAAGATTTTTAAAAAGCCTTATTGCAGTCTCACCCATATTTTCTTCGTTTCATACTAGATATTGCATATTAAATTCAGTATGGTGATGACTAAAACAGGCCAAAGATCATAATCCAAGACTTAATTCAACAGCTTCTCAGAATAATGCATGAATTAAAAATTGATTTGTAAGCTATAATTCTAATTTTATAAAAAATATTCTCAAACCATTAACACAATTTTCATTCTGTCCAGGAGATAAAGACAGGGGAAACAATCCCACCCAGTACAGGAACCCTGAGTTGTATGAAGCTTATTATTCATCTGTCATGATTCCATGCGATGATCAAAACTTTTATGGCTTTGATCTTGTGGTTTCCAAGTCTGTACACACATACATCAAGGTATTATAAAGATTACCTTATATAAATTTAAAAATAAATTAATCCCTAAAATATTTTATAAATCCTGGTATTGGCTGTTTTTGTGATAACAGATGTTTTCAGAGCTTAGGAAAAACGTGTCCTTTATTCATTTTTTCTCATAGTTTTTTTTCCAGACCTTCAATTTTATTTCTGTTTCTTTTTTTAACAGATGAAAAACAACAACAATCAAATGTTGTGGTTGTTACAGAAAGTAAAAAAAGACAACTCTCAGAATCATGGCTTCAAAAGTTTCAGAGAGTTCCTTGACAAACAACAATATTCTACCAGAGGCATCTTGCTGTATGAGAAAATATATGGCCGTGCATTTGTCAGTACTGGTGGACTAGAGACAACCAAAGTGAGATAAGCAACGTACCAGTATATTATATTTAGGGCTGCGGAAATTAACAATTAATTTCTCGATTTTTTTAAAACTATTAATCGACCCACCACTTATAACTTATAAATGAACTGGAAGTCAAAAAGTAAATATTTCGTCCAATAAATATAAACTAATTTCCGGATGATTACACGAACATTTTGGTTTTAAACTATTGACTGATGTGAATGTTCAAAATGTTGATAAAGGTTATTGTGTCCATTGAGAGAAATCATTTGCCTACCATGCAATGTTCCCTCTAACTCTAAGTCTAAGCTTCGTTGGTCCGTGTGCAAAGTTAAAAAAAATAACTTGTGTGCAAAGTTGCACAACATCCATTTTTTGTGAAATATTTTACAAAATTTGCTGCGCGGTGATTCTAAACTCCTGCGTGGTGTCTGTCAAATATCTGCGCAGCCTCGCTGCTTAAAGGGAACATTTCTACCATGGTTTTAACACTTCCCTTACATACCACCTGCAAACAAACATCCACTACAGTATCAGAAACTTCAGCTGAGACAATTTAAAGCTATGTGAATGATTGTCAACACACATGTCTTTTTGCGTAGTTTGTTAAAAGATGTCATGTAAAGAAGACATTCCAGTGTTATATAAAGAAGACATTCCAGTGTTATTTCGATTTTCGACAAGTAAATCTAATAAATGTTACTTATGACGCCATAAATTTCAATTTTTGGCTTTAACCGAAATTAACGATTAATTAATTAATCGTTAATTTTTCAAAAGTTAACGATTAAATTTAAATTAATCGTTAACAGCCCTAATTATATTATATTATTCATATCCATTAAAATGAAAGACATACGTCACAGACAGAACATTTAACAAACAATATAAATGAAATAAAAAAGGAGAAATAATTTAATTTTTCAATATCTTTATTATTATAAAAAATAGTTTTTTTTTAAATGCTATCAATTGAGTATTTACTGATATATTTTTATGTGAATAAATGTTTTTGCTGTCTATCTGGGATCTATACAAAAAATTCTTATGAAAGCTCTTAAATTATTTTTTTAATTTATTTCAGGAATTTGTAAAAATGCTTGATCTCCAGGAGGGTCAAAAAGTGTTGGATGTTGGTGGTGGTATTGGTGGTAGTGCATTCCATATGTCCAAGGTAATGAATTTTTAAAAAAATGAAAACATCTTCTTAGTCCACTTTCATAAAATTTTGATGAAAGAAAAAACTCACCTCTAAAATATAAATGGGAGAATAATTTCAACATGATATCAGTAGTTAAAATTCATATTTTTTATAATGTTTCTAAATTTATAAATATAAATACTTAATTGATTACTATGCATTTTTTAAAAGAGACATTTCATATACAAATCCACCACTTTTATTTCTTATCAGAACTACGGAGTGAAAGTCACCATTATAGATTTATCATCCAACATGACCCATATTGGGTTAGACAGAGCCCAGGAAGTTGGCTGTGGCCCAGATCAGGTGGTTTTTGAAGTGGCTGATGCAACAAAGAGGGAATACCCTGCTGAGTCATTTGATGTTATCTACAGCCGTGATGTCATTCTCCATATCTCAGACAAACTGGCACTGTTCAAAAAATTCTTTGTGAGTAACTTTATGAAAAAAAATCTATTTTTTTTAATATCTTAATATTTACAATTCATTCTTAATGTGCAAAGAACAACTAATCAAAAGCAATGTTCCAAAAATTGTGTTTATTTCTTGTCCCAGAAATTCTTGAAGCCAGGTGGCAAAGTTCTCATCTCAGATTATTGTTGCAGTCCTGATGAACACTCTGAAAACTTCAAGACTTATGTCAAACAAAGAGGCTACAATCTACTGTCTCCTGCAGCATATGGCAAAGTAAGGGGGAAGGCATGAAAAATATCTCAAGACCTATGGGCTGCTACTAATATATACTCAAAATTTATTATAATGCTGTAAACTGTAATGGCCAGACTTTTGCAAGGCAAAAGGCTGTGTTGTAAAGAGTTAAGTAATAATAACTAATAACATGTTTAAAGAAAATTTATAAAGAATTTTTTCCTTTATCATTTTTTATCGCCCAGGTATTGGAAGCAGCTGGTTTTGTTAATGTGAGAGCAGAGGATAGGACACAACAATTTGCTGACATACTTAGAACTGAGATTGAAAGGACAGAGAAAATCAAGGATGAGTTTATACAGGTATGTTTCTGATTTATGTTTAAGGTTAATATTTCTTTAAAACAGTTCTTTGAAGTTTAAAATTGGTGGAATTAATATTTCTATATTAGTAATACTTCACAGAAATATCTTTTCTTTTTTAAGCATAATTCATTGACTTATAATTGTAATATATTGACATTTATAAATGATGTGGTGTATGTTTAGGAAGATGGGAGTGGAATGTTGTCATTTCTAAAGTTGTTGATAATTTTTGTAAAGTGCAGTGAATAAGTAAATATCTTATCACAGTCCCTTTTATCTCCAGATGTTTCATTGATTTTTAAAATTACTGATTGCTGGAATTTATATTTTCTCCTGCTATAAATAAATGTGTGGCAAGGTCATTCAAAATTTGTGTTAAGTTCATTTTTTAAAATACTCTTATATAGGAATTCGATGAAAGTGGATACAAATATATAGTGGATGGATGGAAAGAAAAACAAGGGCGTGTTGATCTTGGAGATCAGAGATGGGGACTTTTTTATGCTGAGAAACCTGCTAAAGCTTAAAGATTTTAACTAGGTTTACAAATTATACAAAGGCATTTAATTTGGAAAAATTGTTGAAATGTTGATAAGACAATATACATTTATCATTGTTTTACTTATTTTTGTAAATATCTCATTGAAACTTAAAGAG
Source organism: Ampullaceana balthica (assembly GCA_944989445.1). NCBI lineage: Eukaryota > Metazoa > Mollusca > Gastropoda > Lymnaeidae > Ampullaceana > Ampullaceana balthica. The sequence goes on from CALYLW010001110.1 coordinate 394,383, forward strand.
ATTATGATGATACCAACATTTTAATAAAACAGATCTCATAAGTTATTTGGTAAAAAAATTGATGTTGGACAAAGGTATATTTATGTGTGCCTGTGTTAAGCAATGTTGAAAAAAGGGATAAACTAATGTATATTTCATTGAAATTTTAGACTAGTTATAATAATAATCCATTCAGTATAATTTATAATGAAGCTATTTTTAAGCAATGTAATTTAATTACCATTTTCAAGTAACAGAACTATAGTTCATACAGAAGTTATAGTTCCTACATTTGATTCATAACGTAACTGGAACAACAAACTTTGACATTAGAAATATTTGAGGAAATAATAACTGCTAAACATTTGTCAAATAATCTTAGAAAATGGTTGCTTTAAACTTTTTTGAGGCTCATGATAATATACTTTACTCTCCTCAATGTGAGTGTAGGGCAGGTGTTTTTTTTAAGGAATATTTTTCTTTAAATTAGCTTCCTGAAGAAAATAACTATTTTAAAATATATACGTTTTGTAATCTTATGTGTCATATTTGTGTTTCTTTAAATCAGTAATATGATTCCATAGATCTTATGTACATATGTATGTATATTGCTACTTTTGTCATTTAAATTGCAAATAAACATCTACATTTTTCATTAATAGTTATGTCCACCATCAGTAAGCTTTAAAAAAAAGTACAGAATTCTAGTGCAAATTTATTTACATCTATTTGTTTTGGAAGAGGAAAAGTAAGGTGGGTGGGCCAGGTTGTAATATTTTAATTTCTTGGACAAGTTTATGCAATGCAAAGTCAAGTTTTTTTGTTTTTATTTTATTCAACTTTTAAGGTATTAATATTGTTGGAGATAATGGTAAAAAACCGTCCAGGGTAGGATGTGCAACTTTTTGCCAGCCTCAATATGAAAAAAATAGTTATGAACAATAACAGAGTTCAAAATCTATGGCGTGTGATGAAAGGAAGTTCTTACAAGAAGTCAGGAACAATAACCAATTAATTTGTGATTTTAAACAAATCTCTGGATATAATTTTGCAAATGATGATTGATAATCGAGTCTGCTTTAAAAATTTACAAATATCCAAATGAAATTCATGCCCTGAATCAGATCAGTGGCGTAACCAGGAAAGTGCGGAGCGCTATGTGTGACACCATCTCCAACGCTTGCATATTTCCTTGATATTGTTTCATTTTTTGACATTTTCGATGTAAAGAATTCAGAACCACCCGATAATAATTATGTTAAGTTACTATCGACTTGTATTTGTATTGCTGATCAACTGTGGATAAGGTAATAGGGTTAGCGTTATTCCTAGACAACGGTTAAATCATACGAACTCAGACAAGAGCGACACTTCTTTTAAAACAAAAACTTTTCTTGAATATACCAGTTCTATGTCATTTTAAGCTGGAAATAATCAGAGTAGAGAACCTGCACTTTCAGAACAAGGATTGGCCACTGGCAGAGCCAGATTAAGCCATCTTGGTGCCCTAGGCACAAACCACATGGGTGCCCCCTCTGCCCCAGGCCCCCGATCCTGCACTGACCGCTTTTATGTTCAATATTATGCATTAAACTAACAAAGAAATATGTTAAAGCATGTTTGTACTACTATCACCAATATGAAACCTACAATAAGGTATTATGTATTAAAATTATGGTAATAGTTCATTAATTTTTTAATAACGAAAGACAAAAAATAATGTAACTTTTTTAATAGATGAGAAAGTCAGAGAGAGCACACATTTACATTTTAAAGTTCTTTTTTCTAGATTTACATCTGGCAAATTTTTGAGTACATGATCAAAAGTTAATTTCGCGCAACAAGTCTACCTCAATCATCATCAGAGATATGGAATCAAGCCTTTCTTGTTTCTTTGTCGATCTACTTGGATTTTTGTGTACGTTTCAACTCTGAAAAAGAGCTCTCAGTTGAACAGTTCGCTCAGTTGAACAGTTCGCTCAGTTGAACAGTTCGCTCAGTTGAACAGTTCGCTCAGTTGAACAGTTCGCTCAGTTGAACAGTTCGTAACCATCAATGTTAAAAATATGCGCACGTGGCGAATTCTACAGTTGGAAAAGCACACTCTTATCTTCTCTTATCTGTTACAGACGCTCCTTCTATGCAGACGATTATTGTGTCCTACGCTTATCTATGGTTTGTGTTTATTCCTGCATTTTCATTAGAGATTTAAATGTTGAGAAAGTGTTGGTTTTCCTGGTTTCTTCAGGCAACCCATTCCACGCCCGAATTCCGGACGGGAAGAACGAAAATGTGTATGTATTTTTTCTTGCATACGGAATAAGAAATGTGTTTTTATCCTGAGGGTTGTATTAAGTTATCTTAGTGTTGTATTTCTAAATTAGAATTAATTGCTTTATGTATGATTACTACTTTACTCTTGGTTCTTCTATCCTCTAGTGTTTCAAGGTTTAAGTTTAATGATTTAACTAATGGTGTTATTCTTGTCAGTTTTCTTTATTACTTTGTATAATTCTGCATGACCGAACGTGTTTTTTCAGATTTTGATGCACGAAAATTGTGGCGGAAATATAAGTGGAACTGTTGTAGATCAGAATATAAATTATTGTTCAGATCTTCAGAATAAGCCTTTATTAGTCTTTCACAACACTGAGAGTCTTTCACACTGACATGTTTGTGGTACATCGACCAAACAAGAAAACCGAACTGCTATATCGTTATATACTTGTCCTCGACTACTCATCTGTCTCAAGCTTCTCAACAATGGCGTAGAAAGCCGATATACGAAATTTGTCCCTGGCATTCAGAGATTCCTCAAGGGCATCTTGTAAACTTGTTAACGCTTCTATAATCTGAGGATGAGTCTTAAAAGTAGCTTCAGATACAACAGTATGTGCTTCCCATCTGGTATCGAAAAGAGATTTTTTCCAGCGTTTCATTCACAAGGCATACTTTCAGAATCTTTCATCTGTTGGTTGAAACTGAGAAAAAAGTATAGATCAGTTGCACGTATGGAAGACGTTTACTGCCTCTAAATTAGAGTCAATGGCACTTCTGCCTACCAGATTTAGTGAATGAGAAGCACAGGGTATGTATGTAGCAAACTCATTTTCCTCTAGATTTTTTTCTTCTGCATTTCCTTGTAGCACACAGAATATTAGCTGCATTATCGTAGGACTCATCTGCATTTTGAAAAATCAATTTGGCAAATATTCATATAATTACTGCAACATTTGCCTATAGCCATATCCTCACCGGTGTGACTTTGCAGCGCCAAGAAAGTCAAAAAGCGCTCAATGGGCTCTCATTCTACCTCATATCAAAGAACAACGTTTAACTGAAATATCGGGTGTTGAATCTGCTTACAAGCTGAAATAGCTGGAAAACTTTACTTCATCTACAATTACTTCTTGGACATTTTGGGACATAATTTCAATCAGTTCTTCACATATAGTTTTGGATAAATAAGGATTTTCTTCTCCAGAATTTCCATATTTGTGTGGTGCTAGAAATGAATAAAACTGATTGACCAACTTCAGCAACAATAGATAATTTCAATTTTGTAAAGATCCATTTTTTTTTCATTTGCCCTTCTAAAACTCAGACGGCTCAGCTATAATACAAATAACCTCTATGCTCACCTCAAAACATGTTCCCAGTACTGTGCATCATTTATTTGCTCTTCTAGCGTTTGCAGTAGACTCGAAAAGAAAGTAATGGGGGTGAGACTGCAATCAGGCTTTTAAATAGGTAAATGTATAATATAAAAACAGGGTATTATTAGGCCTGACGGGACGTAACACAACAGCGAACGTTTCGGCAAAGAGCCTTCCTCAACGGACAAATAGTACACAAATGAAACGAATAAAACGAAATAATAATTTTAAAAAACACTTAGCTGCGGTGAAATCCAAGTAGTCCAGTAGAGATAAAGTAAGGAGAGAAGAGTAAGAGCTTATATAGGAAAGGAAAGGGTGGGTGTGGCCAATCAATCAGCTTGTCAGTACGAACACAACGTTGATCCCATGTGGTGTAAGAGTCCCATACTCATGGATTAGTCTATTCTCCAGACTGACCCGGCCGGGTGTGTTTGTACACGAAACCAAGGCGGTGACAGACATGTCATCGACGCCTCAACATAAGGGCATCGCCATGGAGATATTCTTCCACAGTGCGTGGGCTGACTGATCCGTCCGTGTCCCAATCGCCACAGAGCATTCGGTCATCAGATGTGCCCCTCGGCCATACCACATAAACATCTTATCTTATCTATACAGACGCTCCTTCTATGCAGAAGATAATTGCATCCACAGACCATGACAGATGATCCGTTGGCAAGTGATGCATTACCCCTCCGCCTAACTAGTGTTAGGTACCCATTCGGAGCTGGGTGACTAGGTGACTATTTGACCCTTCAGTTTGTTGGACCAAGGGGCCGTCCATAAAGTATGTCACGCTATTTTTGAAAATCCTTCCCTCCCCCCTGTCACAAACTGCCACAAATCTCCCCCCTAAAGTACGTCACACTTTCGAATTAAAAAAAAATAATTAACATCTGATTGAAATATTAAATTTAATACTTAAAATACACTTCACTATTAAACTGTATTAAAATATAAAATTTCCTCTTGAAAGTAGGGATGTACCGGATTCAAAATGTTGAAATCTGGCCGGAGACGGATTTGGCCGGATTTATGGAGTGAAATCCGGCTTGAGCCGGAATCAGATTTGTTAAAATGGCCGGATTTCGGATTTGCCGGAGCCATTATGAATATATATAAACTAAGAGTTTAAAACTACGGCGCCCACTTTTTGGGGTCAAAACCCCAAGTAACTTATCCTTGTTTGATAAATCCTATATAATAAAAGGTAAGTTTATGTCCGTTCTGTCCGGTCATCTATAGCGATTGGTCCCTCAAACACATATGACTCCTACAGCCAATCATATTGAACACGTTTACGCGGACATTCAAAACGAGTTATTTTTGGTGCAGTAGGCTATTTCTTCCAAGACTTTATTTTGAGTTATGCGCGTTGGGATTTATAGTAAAAAGCTTTGTTTTTACAAGTTATTTATTTTAACTATAATGAATAGTATTTTTTACGTGATGCACGTGGTTACAACAACATGCCACTGAGCGATGGCGGAACGTCCTTGGACGGGCTTTGTTGCTCGTACGAAATATTAAACTTCCTGTAATGTACACATAGTATTTTATAATTATAAATCCTCAAATCCTATTTTTACATCGTTCCCTTTTCCAAAATTAAGATATAAGCTAAAACGCTGACGTCATATAATATTTTTTACAGCGCGTCTTTAATGTATAATTAATTTGCAAACCTTTTGATGCACACCTTGTATTAAATATAAGATCAAACAATGACGTCATAGCGTTCCACATCCAGTGAGCTAGGAAGAGACTAGCACCATTATTTTATTTATTATATATATATATATATATATATATATATATTATATATATATTATATAGCTCAGTTGGTGTTTGTATGTTTCACTTTTCGACTTTCTGTTACACACCCACGGAAAAACCAAATGACGGACGGGGACCAAATTTGGCAGGACGGTTCATTTAACCCTGGAGATGGTTTTAAGATAGTTTTGACTTTAAAAAAATGACTAGATTGACAAATTATGTGACCAACTCTTTTGCTATATTGAATCTGTTTATTATGGTCCTGTGAATTATGTTTCATTAAAAAATATTCACTGGACATCATCCTACCATGGTGAAGTGAAGTGTTCATCCACAGTTACGACTGGCATCAATCTTTCACCATCATCGTTTCCTGGTAGGATAATTGCAGACAGATCAACTCGTCCTCATCTAGCCACTCAACAGCTTCTGTATGTACATTTTATCTTCTGGCAATAACTGCCATGGGTTCTCTTTACCTTCTAGAAGCGATTCTCAAAGTACGGATGCGTTTTATCTGAGTTGATTCTTGAACAGTTTGAGTGGGCACATTCTCCTGAGCCCGAGCTCTGTGTTGTCTTGCATGTTTCTTCAATATAGTTTGTGAGGCAAAATATAAGTGACATGCTTTGCAAATTCGATCAAGTAAGCTGGTCCGCAAAGATGGACAATAAAGATCATGTGGTTGTACTTTGAAAACTCCTGTTGATCTCGGCATAATGTCATCAAATTTGAGAGTTTGTGCCACAAACAAGGAAGGAAATTTATGAGAATCTGCATCTGGTCTTTCTGAAGCTCTAAGTCCATCAGTTGTTTGGTTGATTGGGATTAGAGGAGGAAATAATATCGAAGGTAAAACGTTGAAATATGAGCCTCGTACTTTGTCGCAACATTTTATTTCCTGATATTTCACAAGTGGAGTAAAATATTGGCTGGTGCGAAGATGATTGTCAAACCGTTCCTGATCCTTATATTAGTCCTGCTGCATCCAATTCAGATTTATTAACAACACATTAGGAGATACGCATTTCATGCTAAATTGACATAAATCTAATTCAAATGTTTCACAAAATTTTTGAATTTTTTTTAAAAGCTATTTAAATTCTACGAAAATATTTTTTTAAAATAATTAGAAAAGATATATAAAAAATAAATGTGTGACATCACACATGACCTGACCCCCCCTGTCACAAACTGTCACACTTTCTTACACCCCTTGGAGCGTGACGTACTTTATGGACGCCCCCCCCCAAGGTTAAATAATGTGCGATTCAATATTACATTTGCGATTTGTTAATGTCATGTCGATTACGTGGGGATACCAGGACAATATACACATTTTTCTTGAGGACATTTGGTGCCCCCCCCCCAAACGCTTGGTGCCCAAGGCAAGTGCCTTGTTTGCCTAATGGTTAATCCAGGCCGGCCACAAGTAATTCAGCGCATTGAGCAAGTAGTTGCAAAATCTAAATTATTAAATGTACACTGGCTAAAAGAACAACAATGAATGATGAATGTACATGTCGATGCCATAAAGCGGGAAAATAAATTCGGTCGAGGATTATTCTTTCACTCGTCATTCATAAACTGTAGGCTACTGCTTTTACAGAATGGTCGCTGTTTATTTTACACAAACAAATGATCCTGATCCAAATTTACTTAGAGGGCTTAGTTAGTTGAACACCTTTAACAAGCGTTGAAAAAAAAATAGCGCTCTATCATGTACAAGGCTGCGAAACATAAATACAAATTTGTATCAATATTAATAAACATTAAAAGTTTCACAATTTTGATCACATGCTAATTTCATATTAATTAGAAATATTTATCTATATTCCAAAGAATAGTTGCAAAGAGAAATGAGTTGTGATGGGTGCCCCACGCTTTTATGTGCAGTGGATAGGTTCGTGGGTTTCAGCTGTAATCATAGACAATTTCTATTTTCTTCTTTTTAGTGCACTTTCTATATGTAAATAAAAGCGTGTCCTTTAAAAAATTTTTTTTTAAAATTATTTTATTTCCATTCTGTACAGGAGTTCTACTAGGGCACAGCACAGTCACAGAGGGTACGGGTAGGACTAGGCCTAGGCTAGGAGGGATTTCTGTAAATATTTTGTTGAGTAACTCATTGAGTTTGAGTTGGTTAAAGATTAGATTCTAACTATTTTTACATTATTATTATTTTTAAACAAATTAAGTAAGCTAATAAAATGCACATTTTGAATAAAAAAACAGCAAAACAAACTAGTAAAATTAATGTCTCAACAACAATGTCCCTAATAAAAATAATATACATGTGTTAATAGCACATTTACATATTAAAGGTCATCATAACATATCACCTTTACCCTCTTCATAAACTTTCGGTGAAACGAGAGATTGACCTTTGACACGTGAACTGTGCGGCATCATAACAGCTGATGTACCGGCGTTGGAGTCTTTTTATCATTGAATCAGGCGCTCAGCGACGAAGCTGTCGTTTTGTTAAAATTCGTTACGCAAGAGGACAACACAAAGTATTATAAAATAGAGTCAAAGGTATACTAAACAATATTTAAGTATATAAAATTAATTAATAAATACTAATTTAAGTATCTTCTAAATCTAGTGAAATCTAGGCATAATCACATAGTATAGTCATAGTCATAGTGATAGTAATAGTGTCATAGTCGTAGTCTAACACTAGTGTCCGTGTGACGTGTGCCATTGACTGTGACTTTATCCTAACACTTGTCCAGTCACCAAGGCCAAGTGGTTGTCCATTATTGCCATTAATTATGTCAACAAAGTTTTGGCAATTTTTACCCCCCCCCCAAAAAAAAAGGTAAAAGGGTCCCAACAAAAATTGCTAGGGTCGGCCAATCACAGTTTATGGTTGGCAAGCTAAGGTGGTGAAGGGGTTGTGGGCAGGTAGATAACTGCTGTGCGAATGTCTTTAGACCAACAATTCGTTGGTGGTTCTCCCCCACCAACGTTCACTCGCGTTGTTTTGATTTCTCAGTGCTGTAGTATGTGTCCGTTCTCCCCCCCCCCACCCCCTTTCTTTGCACTATCCATGAGTCATGAGCAAGTCTGCTGCGTATGCTACACCGCAGGGCGTATATAATATTATTACATGTATACTTCTCAAAACCATTTGATAAAGTTCACCATTCTAGTTTACTCAAAAACTTTAAACTCTTTGACATCTCTGATCCTTTACATCAGGCATCAGGGGATTAAAATATTTTTAATAGGCAGAAAGCAAACATAATTAATCTATGTTAATCTCCACTAATAACAGTAAACTCAGGAGTTTCATAAAGATCTATCTTAAGACCCCTGAACTTTCCAATTTACATAAAAGATTGACCTAACATCTCATCAGAAAAAATGGTAGGTTATTTTCTGATGGTTGTATAAACTATAGAACAATTAAGTCAGAACAATATACAAAAATATTACAAATAAACCTTAGATGAATTACAAAATTTGTAAGGAGTATGTCTTTACATCCAGAAAAGTGTCTATTGATAAATCAAAGAAAACAAAACAAATAAATGCAAACTATTGAAACTATTTCATTCATGGAAAACAACTAAACCAAACTAAAGTAACAAAATATTTAGGGGTAATGATTAATGAAAATTTATCCACAATATAATAAATCAATTTTAAAATCTAACAAATCCTCATGCTTTTTTAAAGAGAAACTTTAAAAAATGTAATAAAACTAAAATGCAATCTTGCATTGGTCAGAATTAAAATATGCATCATCTGTTTATGGCACAACTACTTAAGAAAACAAATGAACTAGAAGTAATTAAACAAGATCTGCAAGATTCATTACTTGTGAATATTCACAATAGACAAGAGTAACACCATTAAATCACTAAATCCAGAAAAATTAGAGGATAGAAGAGCGAAGTAGTTAAAAGTATTTAATAATAATTTGGAATTACAACATAAAGACACTTGGATTGACATAGGAATATAAACAATTTTCATGTTCCATATGCAAACATAAATACATATTCTCCTTCTTCCTGTCTGGGATTTATGTAAGTGGAATTTGTTTCCTGAAAAAACCAGGCAAATCAAAACACTAACAACAATCAATATGTATGTCACACCACCAGTTGAATTCTATAGGAACTGGTTGTTCGATATTGTAAAAAAATTAGGAACTAATTCAGCAAGTAAAATCCACACTTAATACAAATTGCCTCTAGATGAATTTAAAAAAAAATTACTTCTATTGTTTTTTTAAAATTACAGTGGAACCTCTCATAGTGAGCGTAATTCGTTTCAGAATCTTACTCGTTAAGCAAAACACTCGTTAAACGAAACAATTTTTCCCATACAAATCAATTTAAAATTCGATAGTTCGTTCCATAATGAAAAAATTCTCATTTTTCAAACATTTTTATTAAAATTTATTCAAAATAAAATTACTTATGAATTCTTAAAGAGTGTAACAACTTAGATTTGAAACAAACAAGGTCAGTGAAAATAAGTTTCGCCTTCTCACAAATAATGTTTTCGCTAATAGTGTCTCCTTGTAATCGCTTCTCGTTTACCCATATTAGAAGCAACCTCTCAACATCATCAAGAATACATTACATAGACATTCTTGACACTCCCTGTGAAGCATCCATCTCCTTACTTTTGTTCTTGAGAATAGTGCAGATCATTGATGTTGACCGATTGTATGTAGATTGTATGTAGTAGATTAGCCACGCTCACACCTTTTTCTCGCTTTTCAGTGATTTTACGTTTCATATCAACTGTTATATTTTCTCTATTATGATTGTGTGCTTGTGGTTTTTTCTTAGAAAACATTTTAGCACAGGTTATTACACTTTGCACATAAAAAAATTGCAAATACTGTCTGAATACAAAATTTGATAAAAAAGTGTGATCACACACAAAAATGATAGGCTAACAGACCAATTGCTAAACACAGACTAATGCATTGGCTTGTAAGTCCCGGCTCACAAATGAATTTTGGGAAAAATGGACTACCCCTTTCTGCATAACTCGTTATGCGAAATGTTGCTAGTTAACGGAGCAACTTCTTCACATTATTTTTTCTCGTTATGCGAATTACTTGTTATGAGAGGTTCCACTTTTTTTTAAAATATAAATTATAGATGCAGTAAATAAAAAAATTTATTCTATGAACTTTATTTCCTTTTATTTAAAAATAAAAATGTAGATCATATTTTCTATAAATATCTGGGGAATCCCACGAATCCTGGTCCCAAATTATTTTACACTAATAAGAGGAAGTATAGTACATCAAAGTATGTTATTTATTGATAGAACACAGCATAAGTGATATTTAGTGTCCAATAACCAGTCATCAAATACTAAATATTGTTATTGTTACACAGCTTTTACAAACAGCTGCCGAAATTGTGCTGTTTGTGACTGTTGCGCTACTGAAAGTCCAACAAATAGCTTGCAAACTGAGCACAACTTGTATTACTCTGGTACCGGAGTTTACGTTTCGCTTGCATCCACAGTCATTCGATAGTTTGTGTAAATGTCCCATAACAGGATACAAATCACGTGGAGTTAATTAAATTCCTGTCAGTTACGCTGCAGGTAAAACAACGGACGTAATGTTTATTTGAGCGGCTGGTCTACCTGCCATAATTTTTTTATTTATTTATGAAAATAAGCTGAAATGTGTACTGATTAACAAAATGGCCTCAATAATCATTTAATTGTTTATAACTCAGACGTTTCCATAAGTAACTCAGCATAGCATATCTGATAACACACACAAAATAATTTAGAACCAGGATTTGGAGGATTGCCAATTTTTGTTTTATATCCTTATTTTATATATTTTAGTTGTTACATACTTAAAATTTTTAATTTTATCAACAGCTTTTAGAGGGTATATACTTATATTACGTGTCTATTATTCAATATTTGTTCACAATTATAATTGATATCAGGATGTTATTTGTAAATTGTATTCTACTACATGTAGTTAGTGTGCAACTGTCACCAACGAAACACAATGAGTAACATACAGATTGCAGATGATTTGACTAGTGAAGAAATTACTGAAATCCTAACGTATCTACCTAGCTTATCAGGCAAAACAGTTGTTGAGCTGAAAGCTGGACTTGGGTAAGAGTTTTAATAATTTAAATGTATTTCTAATTTAATAAAAACTTGGTCAACTTGGTATTTGAGTAAAATTCAATAATTATTCTATCATGCACTAATAAAATATAATTATCTGGATTAAAGTATGAAGTATAAAAATTCTTAGATTAAAAATATCAATGCCTGCACAATTTTAATTTAAAGAAATGTACAAAAATTCAATTAGATTTTTAAGTGTGTAATTTATTTTTAAAATTATTTTTTTGTGTCATTTTCAGGGTTATCACTGGTGAATTAGCTAAAAAGGCCGAAAGAGTCATTGCTTTAGACTCTGATCCCAACTTGATTGCCAATAATAAAGAAGCCAATAAACTTTTGGGAAACATCACCTTTACTGACACAAATGTGAATAGTTTGGATTTGGAAAATGAAAGGTTTAAGAATTATCCAAATATTTTAAAAGGGAAATTCTACTAGTAGTTTATATATCAAACTTCAAATTAAAAAAAACTACAATTACTCAATTGTCATATATTATTTTTTTCAATCAATTGAATTGATTACAGTTTTAAAAGAAGAAAAAAATATTTGCTACATTATTCCTTGTTTGTTTACATTTCATCCTGGATAAAAATAATAAAGATAAATTGTCTATTATTTCTTTTGATCATAGTGTAGACCTTGTTTTCTCCAACAAAGGATTCATGCCAGAAGATGACTCTGAGTCACAAAATTTATTTAATAAACTGCTGTTAAGTTTGAAACCTGAAGGGAACCTGTTCTTTATTGAGACATGTCAGCTGAAAGCAGGTACTTCATCTTTTAACCCCTTTACCGGCTTTTCCGACTATAGTCGACTTGATGTATTGACCTTTACACGGTAGACCCGACTATAATCGTCCAAATGATATTATGATCTGCAGTATGTGGCAGACCCGATTATTCTCGTCCAAAATGCTATGACGTAGTTACAATGCTCAAAACTATGGAAAGCATAGGCCTCAAAAATACCTAAATATTTTATTTTGATGGTTAAGAAACAATCAAATTTTTGTGTACACTATGACTTCTTCAGTCTACCGTACTGTTTTAGATTTATTCGCCAAATAAGGGTTATTTTTAAATTTTTTAATAGCCGGTAAAGGGGTTAACGTTTCATACAATATGTGTTGTAAGACATTGTTTCAATGTAAATAGAAATTAACTGGGTTTTCATTTACATGACATGTTTTATAAAAGAAAAACAGTTATTCAACATTTTAGATTGATTAACTGTAATTAATTTGATAACTGTATTTTTTCTCTTTAGATGGTTAAAAAAATATTTCTCACTCAAAATTCCTATTTCTTTTTAAAAAAATATGTTACTTAAGATGAACAAAGACAATCTTACATAACTTTCACATGTTTATCATAATAGTAATTTTTTCCCCCCTTTCAACAGATTCAGATTCCAGCTCAAAAAGGGAAGCTGAACTTTATGAGGCATTTTACAGTTCTGCAACAGAATCATGTGATTCTGAACATTTTTATGGCTTTGATTTAGTTTTATCCAAGACTTTAGATAATAGCACAAAGGTGTGGCTTTTTAAAAACCTTCCAATGGAACTTGTTAATATAATTATATTAATTTACCTTAATAAACCAGATAGTTTGCATATTTAATGTTTTTGAAATAAATTTCAGTATTAAATAGGCCTTGTCATATGATGGCTGGAAACCAATATAGAAATATTGTTGGTAATTAGTTGGATCAATTTCATCAAGATATTAATCACATATCTATGCATTCTGGGAGGGCTTACCCCAACAGATATTTGTTAATTCGATGTTAATTTGAGTCAGTTTTTGGACCAGACCAAGACTAAAACTTTTTGATGCTAAATTAAAAAAAATAAATTGTATTGTTACTTCTATATCTATGCTGAAATCTTTGTCTAAAAATAACATCACCCAATGAGCAGTTGTTGTCCCATTAGAGCAAGGACAAAGCTAATTGAAAAACTTAGATTAAAAAATCCAGTGAGCATGCATTTTTTTTTCAAATTCTTCACTTCTCTTTATTTTATACATACAATTCCATTAAATATGTATAAAAATTATTTATAATTGTTATTAGCTTTAATTTTTTTTGCAAATTAAACTTAAAATAACTTGTATATGTATTTAATTAAGACTTTTGTATTGGACCAAACATTTGATTTAATTTTTAGAAATTAATCATGCATATTTCAAAATGAATCTAGAAATTCTAGAAAAATTTTCATACTTCTAAAATCATAATTAATTTCTATTTAGAGTAAAGAGGGCAGTAATCTAATGGTATGGTTACTTGAAAAAGTTAAAAAGGACAATGCTCAAAATTTTGGATTTAAAAGTTTTAAAGAATTCCTAGACAAGCAGCAATATTCAACTAGAGGCATACTTCTTTATGAAAAAATATTTGGGAGGACATTTGTCAGTACAGGAGGCATAGAAACTACTGAGGTAAGTTTTTAAAAAAGTATATTTCTTACAAATGAAACATGAATGACAAGTTTGATTCATTCATAAAAAATTTCCTTCAATGCACTGAGGTACAACTTATTTCTTTGCAACTAGTTTAAAAAATATTAGAATTTATCATTTCTCTCGAAGCTTTAATTTACTTCTTCCATAGGAAACTGGTGTAATATTTTACTTCATACTTGAATATCAGTACTGTATACTTGTTTAAGTTAAAATACATTATATTGTTTTTTTTATTGCTTTTACGTTGTTTATTTTAAAAAAATTAATATGGCTTTATTTTGGTTAAAATAAATTTTAATAATATCTGATTTAAAGATTTTATATAATTTTTTTTGTTATACTAACATTATTCTACCTTATACTCCTCTCTAAGGAATTTGTAAGTTTGCTGAATCTTAAAGAGGGACAAAAAGTTTTGGACGTTGGTGGTGGCATCGGTGGAGGTGCTTTTTATATGGCAAAAGTAAGTTTGGTGATCACAAAGGAATTTTTATTTGGAACTGGTTTTTTTAAAGTTATGATTTTTAACAAGTTTAAAAAATAAGTCCTTGTACATTTTTTGTTTAAAAATTAAGAATTGAATAATTATTTATTGATGGAATTATTTTATTTTGTTAATTATATGAAATTTGAATAAAAGGAGAAATAAAAGATCAATCTTGCTATTAAAATTTGGTCAAATAATTTAATAATTCATGGCCTTTGTACAATAATCTTGATATAGAAATATGGAGCTAAAGTGATCAGCGTAGATTTGTCCACAAACATGACACAAATTGCTCTCGAGAGAGCTAAAGAAGTTGGTTGTGGTCCAGATCAGGTTGTCTTTGAAATCGCTGATGCAACAAAGAGAGATTACCCTGTTGAGTCATTTGATGTTGTCTACAGCCGTGATGTTATTCTACATATAGCTGACAAACTGTCCCTGTTTAAAAGATTTTTTGTAAGTTTAATGGCTTGTTATTTGAAATTTTTAAATAATTAAGAGCAAATTTTAAGATGATACGTACTTCATATTCATTAAGTTCCTAACTTAAAACTCTTTCCCAATGATATTTGACAGAACATTTTGAAACCTGGCGGCAAAGTTCTCATCTCTGATTATTGTTGCAGTCCAAATGAGCAGTCTGATAAGTTTAAGGCTTATGTGAAACAAAGGGGATACAACCTACTGTCTCCTGCAGCTTATGGCAAGGTGAGAGTGTTACTGTATTAGGTGAGAGTGTGACTGTATTAGGTGAGAGTGTGACTGTATTAGGTGAGAGTGTGACTGTATTAGGTGAGAGTGTGACTGTATTAGGTGAGAGTGTGACTGTATTACAATCTTGTGACTTAAAATTTTTCTTGACTGTCGGCTTTGATATTTTTAGACTTTTTTTCATTGAATATTTGGAAAATAAATGGAAGAGTGCAATGTTTTAAGATAATGTTTTGGGGGATTTTATGATGAAATTCTAATTGTAACAAATTTATCTTCTCATGGAAATTTGTTTAATTTTTATGTATTTCATGTATAGTAGTTATGCTTAGAATGCTTTTTTGAAATGATTTCTGAGGAGGATTAAAAAAGATTGTGTCCTACTTTTTACAAATTTTTTGTAATCTTTTAAGGGATTCTTTTACTAAAACCAAGATTCTTTTGAGTCCTGCTTAAAAAAACAAAAACTAAATTTTACAGTGGCAATAGTTACTCCTCCTAAAATTATTCTCAAGCCTGTTATTTTAACAGGTTTTAGAAGAAGCTGGTTTCATCAATGTTAGAGCTGAGGACAGGACCCAACAGTTTGCAGATATCTTGAGAGTAGAAATTGAGAGAACAGAAAATATCAAGGATGAGTTCATTCAGGTAACTCAAAGAATTTTGTTGCGCTTGTCCCTTTGTCCATTTTTTCTTTAATACAAAATGTAAGTATTTTTATGCATTTGTTTTTTTTACCGAGTTAAATTTTGTTTAAAAAATTATTAAAAATAATATTCTATATTCCACAGGAATTTGATGAAAATGGCTACAAATATATTGTTGATGGATGGAAAGAGAAGCTGATCAGAGTTGAACTAGGTGACCAGAGATGGGGGACTCTTCTATGCTGAAAAACCATAAAGAAAATATGAAGACATTCTAGCTCTTAATGTTGCCATATTGAAATAACAGTTGAACCCAGTTACCTGAACACGTGTCAACTGGCCAATTCGACATTTTTGAAGTTCAACTGCCAAAATCTCTCTTTGTCTCAGCATTTACTCATTGGTTGTGTCCATTTTTTCTGTTGCCAATCCTAATATCTCGAGCACAACATAGGGCTGAATTATCCACTTAATGTTGGTTATCTCAATCTCCACCACCAATCAACGGCTTTAGAATATGCCAGTTATTGATGCCACTTCACCATCTCACTATCCCTATATGGGGTGTTAACTTATGCTACAGTAATATTAACTCAAAATCCTCTCTTTCCTTAAGACTTGAGAAAGTTATGATTCTTCATGATTTCAATTTTTTTTTAATGTAAATTTTGAACTTGTTCACTTTCAGTCCATGTGAACTTGTTTATGATGCATCCACATCTAGCATCTTTTGACCTGAGGTGCTTTTCTGTAAACCCATAGGCTGATGACTTAACTATAACTGGGTTCAACTGTAGTTTTTAAATTAGACAACAGAATAATTTGTTTGGCCCATTTGGCTGTTTACAAAAATCTACTTCCATCTTAGACTATTATTGAAATAACATAATTAGTTTGTCCCCATTCTCAAAATCAAAAGGAATTCTATTTTTTTATTTCAAAATATACCATTGATGATTAACTACTTACGCTCTTACCTGAACTCCCACTAATTCATTGTGTGTTTTGTTTTAAAATTGTTTACTTATTAAGCACATAGAGGCAATTGCATCTCGTAAAAGTAGATACTTCATTCCCATGATCTAGATCCAGTGGTGGGCAAACTTTTCAGGGTGAGTGCCACATTAGTAAGAAATGAAAGATCAAGGGGTCGCAACTAAACAAAAGTCAGCCTCAGAGTTCAAGTACAAACATCTACTTTTAACATCAATTTATCTATTTTTTTTCAAATAAGCAGCAGCCTTCCACTGGCCTCACAGAACTATGTAGCAGGCCGCATGTGTCCCTCAGTCCGCAGTTTGCCCACTACTGATCTAGATAATGTGAATATTCCTGGACGGTTGTAGGAATTTTAACAGTGGAACATAGCTCAAGGATTTAACACCTTTGTTGACTACTTTTCAGCAGCATGTTACAGTGAATGTTACAGTTGTGTAGCCATGTTTTTGTTACCTCAGGGCTTGCCTCATCTTTTCACATAAGACACAGTGCTTATTGACATTTTCTTAAGTAGTTAATGATATGGTATTATTTTTCTGAATATATATTTTTATTTACATACATTATTTTTATCTCCAATCTGATTGGTTGAAATAAATTGAACATGTTAACATTGAATCTGTAATTTTGTGCTAATTCCTGGATACTTTTTCTTAGCTATAAATATATATACTACATATCTTTACAAGATAATATACTTATTCAACAATTTTCAATGAAAAGGTTTACATTTATAGAGTGTAATAAATAACTGTGTAACAATAATGATGCATAATATTTATGCTGGGTGTTTGACCATTGAAAGTGGTTTGTTGTTGTTCCATGGTAATAATTGTTAATCATTTCCTCTAATCCAAATCTTACCATGTTATTATTTTTACATATTTATTTAAAGCCATGACATCTTGATCCCTTCTGGTTACTACATCAACATAATTGACACCGCATGTATTGTTCTAAAATAGAAATGTATTTCTTAATGGGTAATGTTTGTCAAGTGATAATAAATTAAAGAATAAAATAAGGAATCTGGTATATTTTAAATGTGTTTTTTGTAGTTAATTTATTTCCAAAGCATTTACCAAAAAATAAAGTTATTATTTAACTTAAGCTTTGTGCATTTTAACTTGAACACAATAAAACATTGGAGCTTTCAATGCTCACAATATCACTTCTACTATTGAATACATTCATGCATTATTAATATATTTACAGATTTAATGTGCATTAATATATTTATAGATATAGTGTAAATTAATGTATGTACATTCCATCAAATTTGAAAGAAAAAAAGAAGAATAATTTGGAAAGAACCTTAAAAGTTAAACAAATAATAAACAAATGTTGTGCTTGCTTAAAATAATTTTCACTTAACCGGTTATAGCTGGAAGTAAAAATTTGAAATTGGTTAAAAATGTCTGTGTCTACCTTGAAGATCAAAATTTCACCTACAAACTAACCAAACCAAAAACGTACATTTTGACATTTTCATGAAGTTGTGCATAGAGCCAAAGTTTCAACTGCCACTCATCAAATGTTAACACCTAGATTTAGAGTTAGGTAGAGTCTCGCATCAAATGTTAACACCTAGATTTAGAGTTAGGTAGAGTCTCGCATCAAATGTTAACACCTAGATTTAGAGTTAGGTAGAGTCTCGCATCAAATGTTAACACCTAGATTTAGAGTTAGGTAGAGTCTCGCATCAAATGTTAACACCTAGATTTAGAGTTAGGTAGAGTCTCGCTACATCAGCATGCAAATATGTCAGTGGCGGAAACAAAATAAAATATACTGGCAAGATATCTGGTATGCTTATCAGATTCATTTTATTATTCTATTTCATTTTTCTCTCAGAATTCTCGAATTCACTTCAATCGCACTGTTAACTATCTATTTGAAACATGATACGTAACAAAAGAGTCTTAAAACAGCTACGTTCATCAGATACATATTTTTAAAAATATATAAAGATCTTTGAATATACACAATAAAGCATACATACAGTGGTCTTAAAACATTTGTACAATGAAAAGTTTATTAGTGGTTCTAAAACTATTTCCTCAGAATTATTTGATCAGTGGTTCCAAGCCCATGTCTTTTGTCTTATGTGGACCTGTATTTGATCAATGGTTCCAAGCCCGTTGTCTTATGTGGGCCTGTATTTGATCAATGGTTCCAAGCCCGTTGTCTTATGTGGGCCTGTATTTGATCAATGGTTCCAAACCCGTTGTCTTATGTGGGCCTGTATTTGATCAATGGTTTCAAGCCCGTTGTCTTATGTGGTCCTGTATTTGATCAATGGTTCCAAGCCCGTTGTCTTATGTGGGCCTGTATTTGATCAATGGTTCCAAACCCGTTGTCTTATGTGGGCCTGTATTTGATCAATGGTTCCAAACCCGTTGTCTTATGTGGGCCTGTATTTGATCAATGGTTACAAACCCGTTGTCTTATGTGTGCCTGTATTTGATCAATGGTTCCAAACCCGTTGTCTTATGTGGGCCTGTATTTGATCAATGGTTCCAAACCCGTTGTCTTATGTGGGCCTGTATTTGATCAGTGGTTCCAAGCCCGTTGTCTTATGTGGGCCGGTATTTGATCAGTGGTTCCAAACACGTTGTCTTATGTGGGCCTGTATTTGATCGGTGGTCCCAACATGTCGTAATTAAATGCAATGCCGACATAATATATAATATAGTTGTAAAAATGGATAAGATTAATTTTCATTTCACCATGTTCCGTGGAATGCAGGCTTTGTTTGATATGTCTGAAGTTTTCTCTGGTTTCTCATTGTTTCCACTAAAGGTAACCAATGAAACTGACAGATGCGTGAAATGTGTTCATTTAAAAACTTCATCATTAGAATCCATAACAATTGTAAGCGTCAAAAAAATTATATAAAAAGGGAACTTTTTGGAATTATTTAAAACAACAAAACCATTTTTTAACAGCTCTTCTAGCGAAACTATAACCAAATATTCACAAAGAAAAGTTTTCCTTTCAACAAAGACAAAAAGAAAAAAAAATGAACTTCGGCATTTAAGCATTTAACACGAAAGAGACGTTTATAGTTTTGATGTTGTTTGATTTCTTAAATAACCCAAAGTAACAAACATTTTAAAAACATTCCTTTTGATTGCATGAAAATTTGTTCAAACAGGTTGTTCAACACGTGAGATTTTTTTGTGTTCAGATCATTTTTTTTCAAAGTTCACTTTCATTCAACATACTTGTAATTCAATTTTTATCACCTGAGTTACGGTTATTGAAAGTTTTAAACACTTGTTTTTTTGGTACGAAGTAAAGTTTTTTCGTGGCAAGAGTTTATAAATGTTATAACAGTAACCAAACATTTATAAATGCATGTGTCACATAGTTTGTACACTGAATCAGGCTGTCTACACGGG
This sequence comes from Ampullaceana balthica, assembly GCA_944989445.1. Taxonomy (NCBI): domain Eukaryota; kingdom Metazoa; phylum Mollusca; class Gastropoda; family Lymnaeidae; genus Ampullaceana; species Ampullaceana balthica. The sequence goes on from CALYLW010001110.1 coordinate 414,664, forward strand.
TCAGTTTTAATCTGGCTGGTTGAGAGAGGAGCTGAGCTGCGCGACGTCACTAGTTGTAATGTTACTGTCTGGCTCCTCGTACCTCCTCCAGGCATAACAAATCGTGTTACACACGTGACGATCGAAGAAGTCTATGATCCCAGCGGTCCCCTCGTCCGTCTCGCCGTAACCCCGAGACAAGGAGTGAATGGTGGGTGTGACAAGTTTGTAGCAGGACTTCTCAAGGTCGTAGACACCCCTCAAGTTAATGATGACGAACTTTCCCGACTTGTGCCACGTGTAGTGACCAAACGCGTCCAGTTCTGGGTCGGGGTTTCCCCCTGACTGTGGGGAAAGACTAGACGGGACACGAGTTAAGACGTTCTGGGATGAGTTTGATTTTTCACCGCGACAGCCCTTCTCCGAAGACTTATCCCTGCACTGGTCTTGACTATTGTTAGACTCGACGCTGCTGTCTTTCTGTTCGGATTTGGCTGGCTTGCTCACATCCAAGCACCGGAAGTGACCTTGGATGTAAGGTTCCACGACAACATATTCGTCTGGTTTGAAGTGCTTGTCGTGTGGGTTCCAAAGACGAAACAACGAAACAAAAGATGATTTTTGTTCAATATAAGTGAGGAGGGGGGCAACAAACGAGAGCACTTTGCGCCCAACGCATTCGTTGAATGCTGGAATGAGAATCTCTGTTTCCCTAGCTATCCTAAGATATGCCTCCCAGTCTGACTCACTGTCGGCGCACTTGTTTCTGAAAGTTCTCACAACGCACATGTGGCCGTGCCGCCTATGAAGAAAGCTGCTGCCGTTGAGGACACCTTTGTACAGCGAGTAGCTTTGGCCTTCGTAGAACGGGTAAAACTCAAAGTTCGCCGCGTATTGTTCCCCGGCGCGGTCCCTGCCCGAAAACTCTGTTTTGTTGTCCAGTTGTATCAGTCCCATTCTGTTCTTGTGGTCCCTGAGTTTTACCGCTTTGAATCTGTAACAGTAGGAATATAAAGCGTAAGTATAAGAAAATAAAACTCAAGATTATTAAATGTGCAGCTAAATGAAGTGTGATGGTTGGGAAGAGATACGTTGGTAGAGATTATTATTTTAGACAAGTACATTATTCAACAGATGGGTAGATCAGTGGCGTAGCTAGGGTTAGTCGCACTCTGGAAGGACCGAGTTTTTTGTCGCCCTATCCCACGAAAAACTCCGCAATAGGCGGCGAATGCCACCACTCCATAGAATGAGGAAAAATCCCACCTTGGGGCGGATCTCACCCTCTTCCACTGTCTCTACGCCACTGTCATTACGACCGCTTTAACAGAAACAAACCTAACCTAAACTGAGGTAAGAGATGAGGGTGCATCGGCATGATACCTCATAGAGGAGTTGTTTACTGTGAACATTTGCGTGCACAGGTATTTTGAAAAGAAACACAAACAATAAAGTAACTCAAGTTAACATTGGTGAAAAACATATTTGGACTCACTACATCTATAGAATGAGTAAAGTATCGATACTAGACTTACCTCATTCTCAAATGTTGTGATGCGTTGTATGTATTTGTTACATAGAAAATATGCATTTTCATTTACTCCTGTATACACAAGCACATAATTAAACGATCACTGTATTATTTTCAGTATCTTTAGTATGTAATTGTAAGAGGACCGTAGACAGAATTATCTTAAGTCGATCTGCACGCGAAGAGCGCCACTCTTGGTCTATTTCCGACTCAGGCAGTGAGGCTTGTAGAAGCTACAGCATTGTGTTTGGATTTGTAAATATTTTTTTTTGACGACGCATTCTTGAGTCAGCTTGGTTTAGTGCTTTCGGGGAAACCCGGAATTAGCGCCGACTTTTTAAGAGCCGCGATTCTCAACACGAGTCCTGTAATGAGTTTCATTGGTGGTCAAGTATCGAATCCAGATTTGACAAAATATATTTTTGAACAACTTAACATCTGAACGGAATTTTTAAAGAAAAGTGTAGAGAAAGATTTGGCCCAAGTAATTGATTGATACATGTCTTTTGGTGTCATTTCTTAAAGATATAGGGGACCACTGCCTGAAAATGTTTATGAATAAATCAATAACTGAATGTTGCTATTTTATGTTCCTCCGTAAGACGAAAGAATATGGAAAAATAGAATCGTGTCAAAGAAAGTTTCCGATTGAACAAATGTTAACGTGTTGGATGTTAAACTAATGTCTACGAGGTTAAACTATTGGGGGCGGGGGGAGCGTGTTTGACACTTAACGGAGATGAAGTGGGGGTGGTAATTTAATAATGAGGTAATGGCTATCTTCTTCAAAGCGAGCACGGAATAAAACTGTCAGAGGCGAGGAGCTGAAATTCACGTGAAAATTCAACACACCCCCCCTCCCCAACAAGAAAAACAACAACAAAAAACACGTTTAAAAACAAACAAAATCAAACAAATTTTAAACAACACCAAATATCAGATCAGACATTTGTTGTCATATGGGATCACAGTATCATTTCATTATGGGGTCAACCCCCAGACGTTATATCGTTATAAATCATGAATCTTACCAGCTGATTAGGAAAGGGAATTCCCTTTTAAAAAAAAAGCAACACACATCAAAACGTAAACCAATTTTTCCGAAATTTTATATGACGTCAATCAGAGCTGGGTCTCGCTTGGAAACTGATTCTTGCTTGGATCAAAATTACTGGCATTGTAATAAATAACGGAAAGTGAGAACGCCGTTGAACTGGATTTTGTTTTCCCTATTTTCTTGTATCATGGCCTACACTTGTAGTATTTAGGCCTAGCCCATATTTTTGTATTATGGCCTACACTTGTGGTATTTAGGTCTAGCCCATATTTTTGTATTATAGCCTACACTTGTAGTATTTAGGCCTAGCCCATTTTTGCTTAAAGCAAAGAAATAAATTACCAAAATACAATGGTATTAGGCTACTTATACTTCTTTATGTCTAAGCAACTATTAACGCTAATGTCACAAAAGCTAAACTTAACTCAAATGACACTACCGATATCTATACTAAATCAAATTAAAGGTTGGTCCACATCTCTCAAAAGCTCGCGAGCATTTGATCAAACATCACACGAACGCACTATAAAATACGCCATTTTTGGCAATAATCTTCTGTATAGAATAAAAACAGGGTATTAGTAGGTCTCACCCCCATTACTTTCTGCATAGAAGGAGCGTCTGAAACAGATAAGAAGAAATGCTCGCGAGCATTTGAGAGGTGTGGACCAACCTTAAGATTGTTAAAAATTTCGCAATCACGTTTGTTTTACGGAAATTGAGATATTGATGAATTGATGTCATAAATTAGTTACCTTTAATTGGGATGTTTATACAATTCTTCTACCGTTTTGTCAAGTAGCCTAACTCTTACACTTACAAATCAAAAGTTGATACTTAGCCACCACCTGAACCATACAAGTGTGTTTACCGGGACAGTTATTCTCAAACTTTCAGTCACCAGAGTTAACAAACTTGTGGAGATTATTTACATTGTTTTTCCACCAGTGACACATACATTTTATTACATAATATGATACTATTGACACATACATTTTATTACATAATATGATACTATTGACACATACATTTTATTACATAATATGATACTATTGACACATACATTTTATTACATAATATGATACTATTGACACTTTTCAAAACTAAAAAAAATCTATCTCTGTCACTTAACTGGGGGATTGTCGACCTTAACTTTAAGTAAAGATATTGCAGTTAAGTACAAACCAGAAGTTGAGTTCTTTGAAAAATGCATAAAATAAAAGCGTTTCCGAGTATTCAATTTAACGAGCATTGGCGCTTGAACATTGGCTTAAAAAAGAAAAGTGGGGGCGAGGGGGGGGGGTTCTCCATAGGACTTATTTTATATTGTCCTCCAAGACGCACCGAGCGTGACCTTGGTTTCGCCTCATGTCAGTCATGTAGACACGGCCAGCCACAAGGAGATCAAGCCTCTCAATTTTTCAAGAAACACAAGATTTCTAAGAACGTTTAAATTTCTTTAAGAACTTTATAAATAGATCGGATTAATAGTTCAATGATTAGACAGCCCCTTGAATAGATAAGCCTGACACTTGTTTACTTAAGATGTAACCGTCAATCGTGCTTGCCCTGTACGTCACTGCTATCGGAAAGAAACTAAATAACGTGTCTTGTTGTTTAACTAAATAACGTGTCTTGCTGTTTAACTAAATAACGTGTCTTGCTGTTTAACTAAATAACGTGTCTTGCTGTTTAACTAAATAACGTGTCTTGTTGTTTAACTAAATAACGTGTCTTGCTGTTTAACTAAATAACGTGTCTTGCTGTTTAACTAAATAACGTGTCTTGCTGTTTAACTAAATAACGTGTCTTGCTGTTTAACTAAATAACGTGTCTTGCTGTTTAACTAAATAACGTGTCTTGCTGTTTAACTAAATAACGTGTCTTGCTGTTTCTGTGGAGCCAACAAATGTTCAGAAATCCTTAAAATAAAAGAAAATCAATATCAAGAAAACATATAAAGCAGGGAGCCATTCCACTTTTTATATATTGATTGAAGTGGAACAGTGGTTCCAAAAGTTTGTTCACGCGACCACTAGACGGCGATATGAAGTTAATTTATTGGTTCAAGGTTAAAAATCTGTTGTAAAAGCTTGTAAATATTTTTTGTAAGGATAAATACAATAATACGTTTCAAATGACTCCGGGCAGTGTCTACGTTAAAAATTCGCTCATTTCTTTCAGAGAAGAATCAGCAGAGTCCGAAAAAGAGGCACAGAAAAGTCTACAGGAGGAACAGCCATCACCCATATCTTTTTTCGCACTTTTCGTTTCATGCCATGTCACTTATCGTACCTTTAATTCTCATATTTCACTTCACAGGGCATGTCAATCACATCACCATGCTTGTCTCCATTATTAATTGTTTAACAGTAAGGATCTTGCCTCTGACATTCATCAAAATTTAAAAGAAAATGTTTGTGTAAATTCTCCTACGGGAAAATATTTTTAAATGTAAGGCCTTCTGCCAAAGGGGGTCGTCCATTAATGACGTCACGCACCTAAGAAGGGGGGAGAGGTCACCCATTTAGGACGATGTGTGACGAGGGGAAGGGGGTGTTTATAAATGTGACGTCACATCAAAACGCGCCACTTTAAATTAAAGTTCCACTTAAATATTTGATTGGTTAAAAAAATTTTTTTTATAATTACGTTTTACATGGCTTCACGCGTGTTACGATATTAGAGTGCAGCCTTACACTAAATACATACTGAAATGACAAACAAGTGATTTGAAACGTGCTCATTTTCAAATAGAAAATACGGATTTATGGGGGAGGGACGCAAAGTTTTGTGACGTCATATTGAAAGGGGGGAGGTACACGTTTTTTGTGACGACATGGGTACGCAGGGTTGATACGTAAAACAAATTTAGGAAACAACTAGTGTATGAAGATAATTTTTGTTGTTCCAATTTAATAAATTTTAACAACAATTTTTTTTTAAAAATCGAAGTGAAAGATTATCTCAAAAGTTTAATTTTTCTTTAAAGACTGTTTGACGCCTCAGCTAGACAAAAAAAAATGACCTCCTTTCCAGTCCATGACGGACTATGGGGCAAGTGATGTAGCGTTCACACGTTGCCACCACTAACGAGTAGGGGAATGTGTGGCCAGCACAATGCCCCAGGGGCCTTGCCAGTACCTGGGCTCGAACCCGCGACTCGGAATCTGCCTCGGATCGATAGCCCAGTGCGCTACCACTTTCGACACCCCGACATAATTCGTCAAATATGGAGACAAAAATCCCCGACCCTAAGAACTTACGCCAGAGCTATTTAAAAATGTTGGACTAGCGATGTATACTATTAATAAGGTGAAATTTTATCTCGTTAAGACAGATGTTTCCAAAACAAGTTTTTTGGTGAGCCACATCACTTTGCCGTTTCTAGTCACTAATGCCTCACATCTAACTCCTGTTCTCACTACCATCATCAACCAGAAACTGAAAAGAAAGAACTTTTTCCCTTTGGTTTATCGTTACGTTGAGCGTTGGTATTTTCAAACAAATGCTAGCTTTTTAAAAATGTTCGATATTTTTTTTATAGAAAAGTTGGGACAAAATTCTAGTTCCGCCTGGTCACGAGGGCGGTATCAATGTTATCTCGGGATCCAGTTTATTCACAAGGATCCCAGGATAACAAAGCTCGCGCGTGTGCACTCTTTGGGAAAGCTGCGCTTGTCAGCCCCCACACACAACACATGCACAAACGCAAGTAAAAAAAACCCAATTAATTAAGAAATAAAAATAATAAAACAACACACACATAACACAAACAAACATTCGCTAAGTCGCAGTGTTGGGGAGATAACTTGTTGCAAGTTGTGTACAGTGCTGGGTTTACATATAAGCTAAACAAGCTATAGCTTAGGGTCCCCACTTTCTTGGGGGCCCCACAAAAATTGATTGAGTGAGCGATCGTCATATTCATTTAAATAATATGTGATTTACGTAACACCTATTTAGTTCAAAGTCATGAGAACTCTGTAGACCATTGAAAAGCTTCGGTAACACATCTAAAAAGCAAACATGACTCAACATTTAAATGCTAACTAGGCCATGCAGATATCGGACAGACGCCGCACAGAAGATTGGAATAATCGCGCAGCAATTTTAGTAAAATATTGCACAAAACGGATGTTATGCAACTTAGCACACAATTTTATTTTACTTTGCACACAGACTAACGAACCTTAGATGGAACATTGAGAAATGTTTTTCCAGATGATGGGCCCCCCTATTAAACTTTTCTAGCTTTCCTAGAGATGGGTAGCCACACAGGGGAAAGTACATGGCTAAGATGGTGCCCAACTAACTAATACAAATGAGTGAAAAATAGATTTTAGTAATTGTTGAGGCCAGTCATATGAAAAGGCTGTCAATATGTCTAGCAGATACAAGGGTAAGCTAGACATATTATTGAAGTTTAACAAGTATTTTATGTATATTCGATATGCTGGTCATTCCTTGAATCTTGATGGTAGAGCGGCAGTGGACTGTTGTTTAAATGTAGTAAAAAAGAATGAAATTGTTCAAGAAATATAAAAATTGTTTTCATTATCTATACAAAGATGGGAAGTACTGTTGGATATCCTTCAAGGATAATTCAAAGGTTCCAAATTCTATGTCAAAGATTAGAGTAATTTTGCATAGCATCAGCTCCATATTGATACTACAGAGAATGGCGATACAAGAAATCAAGACATTAACATTTTGAATAAAATGGAGGAGTTTGAATTTATGGTAATGTTATATTTGTAGAGTTACTTGCTGGTTGAATTTCACAAGAATAATTACTGTAATACCTCATAATTTGTCTCGTGGTATGTAAAAAGTTGTTTGCTTCGCTTTCAGATTTTGTTAAATGTTCCTGGGATATGTTCGATCATTTTGAAGAAAAAGCAACGGAAAAATTGCCTGATGTTGATTACAAGAAAAGCAGATGTAGACGAATGCAAAGCAATAATGATGAAGGTGATGGTTTAGAGAACCTTGAGCCAAGAGACAATTTCAGAAGTTAAAAATGTATGAATATGTTGGATCCATTCGAGTCAAAGAGGATCTCAGTTTACAATGATGCTGCTAGAGTCAAAGAGGATCTCAGTATACAATGATGCTGCTAGAGTCAAAGAGGATCTCAGTATACAATGATGCTGCTAGAGTCAAAGAGGATCTCAGTATACAAGATGCTGCTAGAGTCAAAGAGGATCTCAGTATACAATGATGCTGCTAGAGTCAAAGAGGATCTCAGTATACAATGATGCTGCTAGAGTCAAAGAGGATCTCAGTATACAATGATGCTGCTAGAGTCAAAGAGGATCTCAGTATACAATGATGCTGCTAGAGTCAAAGAGGATCTCAGTTTACAATGATGCTGCTAGAGTCAAAGAGGATCTCAGTATACAATGATGCTGCTAGAGTCAAAGAGGATCTCAGTATACAATGATGCTGCTAGAGTCAAAGAGGATCTCAGTATACAATGATGCTGCTAGAGTCAAAGAGGATCTCAGTATACAATGATGCTGCTAGAGTCAAAGAGGATCTCAGTTTACAATGATGCTGCTAGAGTCAAAGAGGATCTCAGTATACAATGATGCTGCTAGAGTCAAAGAGGATCTCAGTATACAATGATGCTGCTAGAGTCAAAGAGGATCTCAGTATACAATGATGCTGCTAGAGTCAAAGAGGATCTCAGTATACAATGATGCTGCTAGAGTCAAAGAGGATCTCAGTATACAAGATGCTGCTAGAGTCAAAGAGGATCTCAGTATACAATGATGCTGCTAGAGTCAAAGAGGATCTCAGTATACAATGATGCTGCTAGAGTCAAAGAGGATCTCAGTATACAATGATGCTGCTAGAGTCAAAGAGGATCTCAGTATACAATGATGCTGCTAGAGTCAAAGAGGATCTCAGTTTACAATGATGCTGCTAGAGTCAAAGAGGATCTCAGTATACAATGATGCTGCTAGAGTCAAAGAGGATCTCAGTATACAATGATGCTGCTAGAGTCAAAGAGGATCTCAGTATACAATGATGCTGCTAGAGTCAAAGAGGATCTCAGTATACAATGATGCTGCTAGAGTCAAAGAGGATCTCAGTTTACAATGATGCTGCTAGAGTCAAAGAGGATCTCAGTATACAATGATGCTGCTAGAGTCAAAGAGGATCTCAGTATACAATGATGCTGCTAGAGTCAAAGAGGATCTCAGTATACAATGATGCTGCTAGAGTCAAAGACGATCTCAGTTTACAATGATGCTGAAAAAAAAAGTTTCACTCATAACAAAATTAGAAGCTACAGAAGAGGAAAATTGTGAAGGAGTTTGTGCTTTATGTCAAACATATCCTGAAGATGTGGGCATGAATCTTGAAGAAAAGTCAAACATTTTCAGCAATATGATAGAAGTAGTCAAGCCATGGTTCAGTGGAACATCAATATGATAGATGTAGTCAAGCCCATGGTTCAGCGTAACATCAATATGATAGATGGAGTCAAGCCATGGTTCAGTGGAACATCAATATGATAGATGGAGTCAAGCCATGGTTCAGCGGAACATCAATATGATAGATGTAGTCAAGCCCATGGTGCAGCGGAACATCAATATGATAGATGTAGTCAAGCCCATGGTGCAGCGGAACATCAATATTTAACGATCGTGTCCAATCAGCCTTCACTGGTGTAGCAATTTTGAGATTGTTTCTTAGTATGATGTTTGCTAATTGCTCTGGAGAAAGGTCTGTTTCTCAGCCGAAGAGGATAAAAATTAATTTAGAACAACAATGGCTCAAGATAAGTTATGTTTACTGTGCATAGAAAGTGACAAACTACGCAGTTTATCAATTGATGATGTCATCGGTGACTTTGCTCTGTCAAAGGCAAAAATAATGTTTATTTTAATATAAATCCTAAATCCGTATAACTTTTTTTTCGAGAGATATGCCTTGGTAAATTGTGCCCTTAAAAGTTTTAATAATTTTTTAATACCAGAGTTTGCATTCTAAAATTTATTATGAATGAAAATGATTTTAAATTAAAGATAATTTCAATAGCAATCTATAACTTCTTAATTATATTTCAGTTTAACCCTCTAAATATCTGATAATAATATTTGGCACTGACATGGAACATCTGGACTTCAAAAGGGCCTCATGTCTCAAATAGCGTAGGGCCCCATCACGTCTAAATCCGGCCCTGGTGGTGTAGATTTGGGGGGGGGTGGAGTTTTGATGTTATAAGTAAATGGAAGTTGGGAAAACTTTTGAATTATCACAGTTACCGACATTGATACAGATATACAGACATACAGATATACAGATACACAGATATACAGCTATACAGACATACAGATATACATACATACAGTTATACAGATATGCAGACATACAGATATACAGACATACATATATACAGACATACATATATCAGATATACAGATAGATCCTGAACTTAAAATGGTCAAACATTAAACACTAACAAATATTGACTGTAAAAAATATTCCAAGAGATTAATGCGGATCAAAAGGAAAACTATAGAATACTAACAATCTTGTTGAACTATAATGTCCACTACATACCTGATTTTAAGATGAATCCAATATCAAAAAAAGTCAGCCCCAACGCTCTGATTGCCCGAATGCGATGGGTTCTATTTGCTATCCCCCCTTATAACAAATATTCGACTACATCATCACTGACTACACGAGTGCTTCACTCTTGTACATCACAGATGTCTGCCCTGCCGCCTAACTCTCAAATCTTTCACCAAAAGAGAAAACATAGGTTTATAATATAGAGCTGGAAAAGAGGTTATTTTATGACAATGGTACCCAGAGACTCATTTATTGGAAAGGGCTGGGGCTGGGTGGATGGATTACGGATGTTATTTTTGTCAACGGATAGCAGGTGCAGGTGTTTAAAACATCTTTATTTCTTGACACCCCTAAAGTCGAGGCTAGTTCATGAAAGGAAATTTGTTATAAATTTTGTTTTTTTATATATATTTTTTTAAATATTATTTGTTTAATGAATCGCCTTATCAAATAAAATAGAAATTGTCCAAAGTACCAACAATACTCGGGGCTCGATAAGTGACGTGATCGATGGATATCATTCTATTGGGCATGAAAGAGATGCTGAGTTGTGGACTTAGACTGATGTTTAGGCTAACACCCTCACACTGTCACACACCACTCCTTCAAACAAACAAAACCCAGTCTCAACGCAGACCCACCGGAGTGTGAATAGTTGAGGGGCCAAAAGGTGAAAGTTTGTAAGTTGAATGTTTCAGGAGCATGAACTCGACACTGGCGGGGACCTCTACAAGTCACGTGACGCCTCTGAAACAAACACAGACTGAGACTTTTAAAAATACAGCTGATCTTATCTTATCTTATCTTATCTGTTACAGACGCTCCTTCAATACATAAGATTATTGCGTCCTATGCTTATCCATTGTTTGTGTCTAGTCCTGCATTATTATTAGAGTTATTAATGTTGATAAAGTGTTGGTTTTCCTGATTTCTTCGGGCAACCCATTCCAAAATACGGTAATTGGTTATACATTCTATTCGTCTATCTTAATAATAACGCGGCAAGTCTTAACAATTGAATCACTGTACTGTAGCAGTCTGTGTTTGTAAACCACCCGAGTGTCCCATCAAACAAAGCCGTATACCTGTTCACCCCTAGTCACCCGTGACGCTTACAGGTAACTCGTCAGTGACAAGGAAGTGCCGCGGTGGTCACTAGTGAAGAAAGACACGGTACATACATACAACTCTATACAAAATAACGGAGTCAAAATCTTATTTAATCCTAAAGAAACAAGTTAATTAATTTTTTTGTGTGAAACGTTTCGGTACTGGTACTAAATATGTCTTTATTAAAACAATTCTATTTGGAATCGTTTGGGTGAGTGGGTGGGTGGGGGGGGGGTCTATTATTCAGCTGACAACGGCTTATAGAAAATGCTCCTATTTTGGAGGGGCTGCAGTTCCACAGTGCGCTCCGCCACTGCGAATTAATGTTGTTATCAACAAAACTTCATTCATTTCGTGCTTACGTGAATGTGCTAAGCTGCTAAGGAAGTTAATGCGATGAAACATTCTATTTTATAATCTATTTAGAGTCTCGTTAAGTCTGAGTCTACCCGATGTGTGGCATGAAATCTGTCTACCCGATGTGTGGCATGAAATCTGTCTACCCGATGTGTGGCATGAAATATGTCTACCCGATGTGTGGCATGAAATCTGTCTACCCGATGTGTGGCATGAAATCTGTCTACCCGATGTGTGGCATGAAATCTGTCTACCCGATGTGTGGCATGAAATCTGTCTACCCGATGTGTGGCATGAAATCTGTCTACCCGATGTGTGGCATGAAATCTGTCTACCCGATGTGTGGCATGAAATCTGTCTACCCAATGTTTGACATGAAATCTGTCTACCCGATGTGTGGCATGAAATCTGCACAACCCACAGAAATCCCCAAAGCTTTAACTGAAATCTAAATAATCAATTTTGATAAAATGTTTATATCAATACTGCTAGCGGTAATAGAAACTTTTATTCTAAGTATCTCTCTGTACTTTTAGTTTACGTTTTTAAAACATCCTGTTTGTAACGCTATCTTTAATCAGACAAGTGGAAAACGGCGCAAAGATCCATTCAACTATAAAAAATATCAGACAACTACAGAAAATATCTGTCACATTGAGCTATAAAAAAATATCAGTCATAATCAACCCTATACTATATCAATTATATTGAATTGTGGGAAATATCAGTCATATTTAATTATAGAAAATAAACTAAATACATTTCTAATGGTTATCTCGGACATGTGACACAAAGAAAATTCCCGAGCTGAAGCTTGTCTCTTGGTCTCATTGTCTCATGGTCTGCTCATTGTCTCATGTTCATGGTCACATTGCCTCATTGTCTCATGGTCTTATTGTTTCATTGTGTCATTGTTTCATTGTCTCACTGTCTCATGGTCTTATTGTTTCATTGTGTCATTGTTTCATTGTCTCACTGTCTCATTGTCTTATTGTTTCATTGTCTCATTCTGTTCGTTTATTCATAGAAACGCAGGCCTGGAATGTGAGCATTTGCCATGGAAAAAAAAACAGCAACAGCAACAATAATATATTTTAAACAATTAAAATAAAATATTAATTATTTTTAAATTTACTAATATTAAAATAATTATCTCTGTGTTTCACTTCTATAATTGAAGAAATTGAAAAGATGTTGAAAATATCCAGTTACCTTTGAGTGACCAGGTCATTTCCTTAAGTAAGAAATTTACAGAAAGGAGCTACACCAGTTTCACTTAAGGTAAAATAATTAAATAATTTAACGCCCTGTTCTTAATAGAAATAGTTCGCCAATGCTAAACAAGGAAGCAAAATATTTCTATTTCTGACAAGCTTTTACGGTAAATATTTTGGATTTGTGAACAATGCAAAAATAAGTATTTATTTTTATTCAGGAAAACACAAAGCAGTAGTAATGTGTCGTAATAATAATCGTACATAATGTTTTTTTCTCCTCTAACTAATCACAATGGAGAAGCACTGAGGTTGGGGCTTGGGCCCACCAAAAGTAGGACCACAGGAAATCCTAAATTGCTGAGCTTCCATTTCATTTGATACTTTTGAGATAAATTGAAGTTGACTTGTAGCATGTCACGTGAGAGTTTAAATTATTGTAATCTATAATCGTTGAACTCTTTACAGTTCCTGGTTGGTGAGTACAGTTGAGACGGAAATAATTTCATGAATATTTAGATAGTAAATATCTCTTTTCACTATTTCATAGTTCTTTAGTTAAATCTTTCTTTCTTTTTTTTTCGATTGAGGAAACACGATTGATAAGGTACCAGAAATAACTGGTTTAGCCCAACCTTAAGCTTTCAAGTTCCCATTTGAAGGTTTATTGTAAACAAGACAATACTATTCAATTATACACAATCATAAATTAATAAGCACCTGAAAAGAAAAACACCGTTTACAATTTCCCCTGAAATAAATTAATGGAATGTGCCGACGGCCACCGCCATATTCTCTAATTATTTGAAATAAATTAATTTTTTTTTCATCCTAAAAATGAAAGTAGATCTTTAAAACAAACATACAAACAAACAAGCAAACTAAAAAGTCATTGTAAGCAACATATTGATAACTTGCAAACAGGGTATGAGTTAGCCTGAAAGGACGTAACAAAACAGCGAACGTTTCGGCAAAGAGCCTTCCTCAACGAACAAACAGTACACAAATAAAACGAATATAACGAAATAAAAAAATAAAAACTTAGCTGCGGTGAAATCCAAAGAGTCCAGGGGAGAATTTTTGTCATGGACTCTGGTTTACCCGCAGCTAAGTTTTTATTTTTTATTGTCTATCATTTAATGATATGTTAATCATTGTGTGTACCTATTTGACTAAACTGTTTCAGTGCGGAAAGACTTCGTATCGTTCTTACTCCCATATTCACAGCTCATTGTATCATTCATACTCCCATGTTCACAGCTCATTGTATCATTCATACTCCCATATTCACAGCTCATTGTATCATTCATACTCCCATGTTCACAGCTCATTGTATCATTCATACTCCCATATTCACAGCTCATTGTATCATTCATACTCCCATGTTCACAGCTCATTGTATCATTCATACTCCCATATTCACAGCTCATTGTATCATTCATACTCCCATGTTCAAAGCTCATTGTATCATTCATACTCCCATGTTCACAGCTCATTGTATCATTCATTCATACTCCCATATTCACAGCTCATTGTATCATTCATACTCCCATGTTCACAGCTCATTGTATCATCCATACTCCCATATTCACAGCTCATTGTATCATTCATACTACCATGTTAACAGCTCATTGTATCATTCATACTCCCATATTCACAGCTCATTGTATCATTCATACTCCCATGTTCACAGCTCATTGTATCATTCATACTCCCATGTTCACAGCTCATTGTATCATGCATACTCCCATATTCACAGCTCATTGTATCATTCATACTCCCATGTTCACAGCTCATTGTATCATTCATACTCCCATGTTCACAGCTCATTGTATCATTCATACTCCCATGTTCACAGCTCATTGTATCATTCATACTCCCATGTTCACAGCTCATTGTATCATTCATTCATACTCCCATATTCACAGCTCATTGTATCATTCATACTCCCATGTTCACAGCTCATTGTATCATTCATACTCCCATGTTCACAGCTCATTGTATCATTCATTCATACTCCCATATTCACAGCTCATTGTATCATTCATACTCCCATGTTCACAGCTCATTGTATCATCCATACTCCCATATTCACAGCTCATTGTATCATTCATACTCCCATGTTAACAGCTCATTGTATCATTCATACTCCCATATTCACAGCTCATTGTATCATTCATACTCCCATGTTCACAGCTCATTGTATCATTCATACTCCCATGTTCACAGCTCATTGTATCATGCATACTCCCATATTCACAGCTCATTGTATCATTCATACTCCCATGTTCACAGCTCATTGTATCATTCATACTCCCATGTTCACAGCTCATTGTATCATTCATACTCCTATGTTCACAGCCCGTTCATAATCACAAGAAAGATCCCCGCTGAGACAAAAAGAATGGCAAATGTCCGGAAATACGAAACTCTCCACTACCAAGCATAAGCGTATTGAATCCTACAAATATAAACGTGTGTTTATCATTTTGTGATTTCAAAACGCTTAAATCTTCCCCGATTTCAAAATTATTACCTTAAACTTTAAATTAAAAAACAAATTAAAAAAGGAAAAGTTTCAGTTATTATTTCTAAAAGGAAAACATGTTTTAGGTTGTGTGGATAATTGTTGACAGTGTACACAATTTACAGCAACGGAGTTTTTTTCACCCTCCCTCCCCACACAAAGAACGGCAGTTAATGAGTTTACGTTGTATCATGCCGTCTCAGGTGCCGGAACAACTTGGGTGCATGATTAACGTAACGACGCAATGGTTTCTGGGTAGATATAAAATTTATTGCACGTCAATTATTGCTGGTCACATGACCTCATTGTTCATAATATAATCAAGTCTGGCACAGCCGATGTAAATAAAACAACAATCACCATTTTAGTTTTGAATCAAAATCAAGTTTAAAACTAAGTGAAATTAAATAAATCAAAATGTTACGGAGCAGTATTTAAAAAATGTTATAAATAAAACATCACAATGTAAAATTTCGCCTATGGCTATTTCAATTGTTTGAAGAAATTTCATACAAAAAAAAACAATCCGTATCCAATAAATATAAGTATTAAATTAAATTAAATAGATTACAGCTGTTTATAGAAAGGGCAATGGTATGACCTCCCAAAGGGCAATGGCATGACCTCCCAAAGGTCAATGGTATGACCTCCCAAAAGGGCAATGGTATGACCTCCCAAAGGGCAATGGCATGACCTCTCAAAGGGCAATGGTATGACCTCCCAAAGGGCAATGGCATGACCTCCCAAAGGGCAATGGTATGACCTCCCAAAGGTCAGTGGTATGACCTCCCAAAGGTCAATGGTATGACCTCGCTTCTCTCGTGCCATCTCATTTTAAATCCCGTTACAAAATGATGAATGCATTCTGACAGTGCATGGGCTAAATCTAATCATAGTTCTTACGACACACTAATTGCACATCGAACAATGCATGCGGTGGGGTATACCGTATGTTAAGCAAGATTGAGAACCACTGACGCAAATTCCAATCAATAAAATACGTTTTCTTACCGGCTTACGTCAAAACATTAGCTACAGATTATTCTAATTTGAGAGCACATATTTTAAATTATAATTATAAATATTAGATCTTCAATGTTGTATTTGATTTCATTTGGATTTCTACTTTGATATCAAAGCAGCAAAATTATAAACTTTCGGAGTTTGATTGTACTGATACTAGCCATATGAAAACTTTCGGAGTTTGATTGCACTGACACTAGCCATATGAATTTTTTTTTAAACCAACTATCTCCCTATGTTATTACACAAAAGAAAATTGATAGCCGTTTTCCATGTGAAGAGGAACATTTGGTTCCGCGGGATTGCAGTTGTAGTAGGAGGACGGGTCTTGTGGCTGGTGGATGTAGCTGGCCTGGGGCTGCGGAGGCAAGCTTGGATCCAACTGCTGGGTGGAAGAACTGACCTGCTGGACGCTGAATCTGCTGGGACTCTCCTGCTGATGGAAGTGTTTATAAGGGCTGTGGTATTGGCTGCTGCTTTTGCTGGGGCAGAAGGTGTCCCACTTGCTGCAGATGGTGTTGCAGCGGTGGGAGGAGAAAAACTCTGAGATGGCCAGGGTCCCCCCATCGGTGTCACCGTAGAGGAGTCGTTTGGAGTGAATGGTGGGGGTCGAGAGCGTGTAGATGAGGTCGTCGTGGACACCTTTGAGGTCGCAGACGACCAAGGATTTGGTGACGTGCCATGTGAAGTGGCTGAAAGCGTCCGCTAAGTTTGCCGCGGGGGTCGCCGGATCCCGAACGCTGGCCGGCTCACTGTCCGCATCACCCTCGGCGTCGCCTCGGTCTTGGTCGGCGATCTCGTCGTTATTGTTGTCTTCAGACTCCAGTTTGAGATCCACTGGGGCTGTTTTTTTGTGGGGTCCTGAGTCCAGGTTCCGGAACCGGCCCTCTACGAAAGGCTCCACTATGACGTATTCATCCCGCCTGATGCGCTTGTCGTGGGGCATGAAGCACCTGAAGAGGCACGTGAAATCCGAGACCGTCTCCATCTGGGTCAGCATCGGCACCATGACGTTCATGACGCTGTAGCCCATCTGTTTGTTGAACTCGATGGTCAGCTGGCGTGCCTCCACGGCCCGTCTCAGGACAAACTTCCAGTCCACGGCATCGGCTGACCTGTCCAGTAGGGTCCTCACCACGCAGAGCTGGCCCCGGAGGGGCCCCTTGCCGTTGAGGAGACCCTTGTAGACGGAGTAGGTGGAGCCCTCGTAAAAGGGAAACAACTCAAAACTTGCGGTGTACATGTTGCAGTTGAAATCCGGATCGGTCAGCTGGGTCAAGTTGTCCCTTTCAAAGCACAGAATTCTCATGATGTCAAGGTCGTCTGAGCCACAGTTAAATACCTTGTCGGTTTAAGGTTTAAATCTTCTCTCTGTATCTTGTATTATGTGTGCCAGAGTCACAAGTCATCAAATACACCACTCCATCCTGTGGATAGAAGATGACGAATGTTGCCTCAAATAAATGATTTAATTATGTGTTAGGAATTCATTAACTCAATTAGTTTCTGACTTACAATTATTTAATAACTTTTCTCCCCCTCCACTAAAATTCAACCTTAACACTGAGACTGAGGAAATGAGTGGCTTGATTTTACGGACATATTTTGAATTGAAAACATTGACTTTGAACTTTGCCTCTATTGTTTTAAAAGTTGAAGTTAAACTCTCACACAAATGTGAAAACATTAAATCCCCAGGGCTTGTTCCCCTCCGTCCCCAACACATTGAAAGAGGTAACATCATCCGACTACAAGATGACTACCAGGCTCTACTTTTTATCAACGCTACGGGTTACAGCTTTGTTTGGAGGGACGGAATGGGAGTCATCTTGTTTTTGTGTCGGACGTCATCAATATGGAGGTTTATTGTTTTTGATAACTCTTACCTATGTTACGTGCCTATTTTCATTTAGGTTATTTAGTAAACTTATCTCGGTGAATTGGGGGAGAGGGGAGGGAGGGGTGAGAAAGAGCACAAAAAAGAGAGAGAGAGAGAGAGAGAGAGAGAAAGAGAGAGAGAGAGAGAGTGAGAGAGAGAGTGAGAGAGAATGAGAATGAGAAGAGAGAGGAGTGAATACAGTTTTAAACGTTTATCAAAATTTCAGACTATCATTTAAGCTTTAATGTATTTTTTAAAAAATGTTTCATGAAGTTACATTTTTTTTCTTAAACTTTATTTGAATAAAAAAATATAGAAAGCGTTTACCAACCTTTGTTGGGAGTAGTTCTTTCCATTCAGTAGTAAAACTCAAACCGAAACACGCATGAACAAAACAAAATTTTGACTGAATGTACAGAGCGAGCTGTAAGAAATCTCTCTCACCGAGGCCTGGGGTTGAAAAGGTGTGCGTGGGAGATGGGGAGGTCAAAGTTTACCTGGAGGGTTTTGAATGGCAGGAGCACCTCAGTGAGAAAGGATAAGATTAAAAAAAAAGCATGGCTCATAAGGAACGCACCGGGCCAGAAGAAAAAAAGAAAAGAAAACCGCGTGTAATACGAACCTTTGCGTGAAAATATGACGTACGCAATCTACGAATATTACCGTACAGCCTGCGATTTGTGTAGGTCGTGTTAGTGACATTTCCAAATCTTCTAACATAGGGGTCGGCAAACTGCGGCACGCTGAGGATTTCTGTGCGGCCTGCGTCAATGTCGAAAAATAAAGTTATATTTAAGTCACCATGTTTGTGCTTGAACTGAGGTTTTTAAGGTATCGCCATTTCACGTTGCATGACCCAATAATGTGTCTCAAGACATGAACGTTTCATGACCCAATAATGTGTGTCTCGACATGAACATTTCATGACCAAATAATGTGTCTCAAGACATGAACATTTCATGACCCAATAATGTGTCTCAAGACATGAACATTTCATGACCCAATAATGTGTCTCAAGACATGAACGTTTCATGACCCAATAATGTGTCTCAAGACATGAACATTTCATGACCCAATAATGTGTCTCAAGACATGAACATTTCATGACCCAATAATGTGTCTCAAGGCATGAACATTTCATGACACAATAATGTGTCTCAAGACATGAACGTTTCATGACCCAATAATGTGTCTCTCGAAATGAACATTTCATGACCCAATAATGTGTCTCAAGACATGAACATTTCATGACCCAATAATGTGTCTCAAGACATGAACGTTTCATGACCCAATAATGTGTCTCAAGACATGAACATTTCATGACCCAATAATGTGTCTCAAGACATGAACATTTCATGACCCAATAATGTGTCTCAAGGCATGAACATTTCATGACACAATAATGTGTCTCAAGACATGAACGTTTCATGACCCAATAATGTGTCTCTCGAAATGAACATTTCATGACCCAATAATGTGTCTCAAGACATGAACATTTCATGACACAATAATGTGTCTCTCGACATGAACATTTCATGACCAAATAATGTGTCTCTCGACATGAACGTTTTCCCGCCATCATTAAAACACAATGTCAGAAGTAAAAGTCAATGGCAAGCCCTGAATACACTCTAACCATTGGTTACGTCCTAGAACTCCCTCTCTCTGAAAAATACCGCACACCATTATAAATGTCAACACCTTTGTATTCAAGGATCACCACGCATCTATCGTCTCTAAATCAGTGAATTAAAAAAAAATCTTCTCAAGTATCGAATCCATGAAGATAAGTTCAGATATTTTATATTATCTTAAGAAAGTATTTGCAAAAAAAAACATCAACCAAAGGAATATTTTCAAAATTGCGTCATTCCGGAATTTAAGTTGAAACCTTTTAAGAACTTTTGATAACCTTCGATATCTTACATAAATGTACTATAAATTGATTTCAAATTTAAACGTGTTATCTGTCTCGTACGAGGGCACCCAATTCTATGACTGAATGCACACAATTCTATGACTGAATGCACCCAGTTCTAAGACTGAATGCACACAATTCTATGACTGAATGCACCCAGTTCTATGACTGAATGCACCCAATTCTATGACTGAATGCACACAATTCTATGACTGAATGCACCCAATTCTATGACTGAATGCACCCAATTCTATGACTGAATGCACACAATTTTAAGACAGTTTTACAGTACACGGTGGCATTTTATCTCACCAAGGCCACACGGCCAGGTGTTTTGAGGTATTCAAAGGTGAACCGGGCGTGTGTTGGGGGGTGGGGTGGGGTGTGGTCCGTGTGAGCACGTCTACACAAAGAGAAGAACTACTCAACATGCTTATCGCATGCAGGGGCGGATACAGCATTGGGGTGGGGGTGGGAGGGTAAGATATGCGTTATAAATTTAGCGTAGAAGAGTATATACGAAAGGAAGAGCGTGAATAAATACTTTTCAAATACATTTTTCAAAACAGTTCAGTTCTGACATACCTTTTCATAGGTTAGAGGGAAAAAGAGCAATCGTGATGACCACAGACAACACCACCCTCCCCCCACCGCCACCCTCCTACCTGTGGTCCATTGAGTTTTAAGAGCACATTGGAAATCGGTTTTTATAACGTTTTATTTCTTAATGGTTACGGAAACCAGTAAAAAAAACCATTAGCAGTGGCATATTTGAAAGAAAGAAAATCTGGCATCAAGGGTACACAACTCGCATTGATAAAAATAAAATTTGCTCCTTATATTATTTTTAAAAAATCTATTTTATACGGTATTTTTGGGAAGAGTGGTCGGACCTTTGTACAAGCAAAGATAATCAACTATAATACTTTAACATATTCATGTTTTTATTTATTTTGTTTTAAAAAAATGTACTCTAATTATTCAATTAACGACTTTATTTTTCTGCTGTATTTTTTTTTAAAGGGAGGTGACTTCAAATTATTATAAGACGCTACAGATATGGAAGACATGTCTTGAGGCAATTAGCAGAGATAGCTGGGTTTATCTTGGTTTATTTTGCCATGACGTCATAAATCAGCCAAGTGACGCCACACCCCACAAACGAAATGGGGGGGGGGAGGGGGTGGTTCTGTTTAAAGAGGATGATCCACTTCATACCCTTGGTCTTCCATTCATTTTCTTGTGTCAAGCGCAAACTGCAAACTGTTAGGCCTACTGTAATTGAAGGGGAAAAGAACTACTGCAGATTTAATATAAAATTGCTTATCATTGAACACATGAAAGCGACAGACAGGCTGATGAAAGCAAAACTAACTGGGAATTTCCACAGATTTTCATCAGATCGGGAATACAATATAAACGAAGATCCTAGTCTGTCTATGTCAAGTGCTTGTTGATGTCAAAGATTTTCTCACCGCGTGCTCTAAACTTAACATTGACATGTTCTAACTTACAACTGGAGGAAAGTTCCGCTACTTGCCGATCTTGATAGTGTGGCCACACATAGACTCAGGTTTGGCAGCGGCGTTGTGGGAAAGGGGTGCGCTCAGGGAATAATTCCCCCTATATAAGGGAGGAAATGGTCATCCTAATGCAGGGTTTTATTGATAGAGATACTGAAACAAAGAGCTTCGGGGCTGCATCTACGTTTTACGAAGATATATGTTCGAGTATGAAGGTTATGAGGAAGGTAACGTTTGGAAGTACCGCTGGTCGTATAATTCAATAGCTTCGGAACCGTTTCGTCCCGGCTACTTTAGTGAACTAGTCAAACTGTAACCTACTGTAGAAATCCCTTTAAAAGGTCGTCCCAGTTAAACTCTGGGGCATAGTAAATGACGCTAATTATCTGAAGCCTCAGTTCTAGAAACTTCCGTGGGGTGGTGCGGCTTTGCCCATTTCAAAGAGGGGGGGGGCGGCTCTGCGGTACCACGCACGGACCGGACTATTTGGATTGTGGTTGGATTCAACCACTTAGTCATAGAGGGTAAAGTATTGGATGAGGGTCGTCACATTAAGATACATTCCAACGTGCCGCTTCGCGGACCGATAGCGTGGGAATATATGGCCCGCTAACTGAAGGGTGGTTCTTTCAGGGGAAATGTTAAAATCTTTGTCACAACGATCTCGTCTTTTTCATATGATATTAGATTAGCAGCTTCGTAAAACTGTTTGTACAAAAAAATGGACAACTATCGCTGAAGAGTGTTTGTGCTGAGACCCGAGAATCCCTTGATATTAGACAGTGCACTTAAACCAAATTTAAGTAAACGAAAAGACGTTTCGTAAAGACAGCTTTTAAAAACTTTGAACGTTTCCCTAAAAGTTCGTTCCATTTATAGACACCACGTCACATTCACTTTGTTTCTAAACAATGTCAATAAAAAATAAAATAAAAATCCCACATTTCGTCTGTCAATAAACCCTTATCTCAACAAATCAGGGTTACAATAAAACAATGTTCATTTCCTGGGAAACTATGACGTAATTTGGACATAGCACGATGATATTTGCTTTAAAATTCCTCTCAAATAAATTTCGTAAAAGGTTGCTGGCCATGTTTTACTTTGCATTTTTGCTTAGAGAGAATATTTTATGTTGTAATAAATGAATAAATCATGTCACACGCATTAGCATTATTTTAAAACTTGTCAACGATCGGCCATGGCCACAGGTCTGTCAGACTAAACCATAGCCACAGGTCTGTCAGACTAAACCATGGCCACAGGTCTGTCAGACTAAACCATGACCACAGGTCTGTCAGACTAAACCATGGCCACAGGTCTGTCAGACTAAACCATGACCACAGGTCTGTCAGACTAAACCATGACCACAGGTCTGTCAGACTAAACCATGGCCACAGGTCTGTCAGACTAAACCATGGCCACAGGTCTGTCAGACTAAACCATGACCACAGGTCTGTCAGACTAAACCATGGCCACAGGTCTGTCAGACTAAACCATGACCACAGGTCTGTCAGACTAAACCATAGCCACAGGTCTGTCAGACTAAACCATGGCCACAGGTCTGTCAGACTAAACCATGACCACAGGTCTGTCAGACTAAACCATGGCCACAGGTCTGTCAGACTAAACCATGACAATCGGTCTATCAGACTAAACCATGACCACAGGTCTGTCAGACTAAACCATGACCACAGGTCTGTCAGACTAAACCATAGCCACAGGTCTGTCAGACTAAACCATGGCCACAGGTCTGTCAGACTAAACCATGACCACAGGTCTGTCAGACTAAACCATGGCCACAAGTCTGTCAGACTAAACCATGACCACAGGTCTGTCAGACTAAACCATGGCCACAGGTCTGTCAGACTAAACCATGGCCACAAGTCTGTCAGACTAAACCATGGCCACAGGTCTGTCAGACTAAACCATGGCCACAGGTCTGTCAGACTAAACCATGACCACAGGTCTGTCAGACTAAACCATGGCCACAGGTCTGTCAGACTAAACCATGACCACAGGTCTGTCAGACTAAACCATGACCACAGGTCTGTCAGACTAAATCATGGCCACAGGTCTGTCAGACTAAACCATGGCCACAGGTCTGTCAGACTAAACCATGACCACAGGTCTGTCAGACTAAACCATGACCACAGGTCTGTCAGACTAAACCATGACCACAGGTCTGTCAGACTAAACCATGACCACAGGTCTGTCAGACTAAACCATGGCCACAAGTCTGTCAGACTAAACCATGGCCACAGGTCTGTCAGACTAAACCATGACCATCGGTCTATCAGACTAAACCATGACCACAGGTCTGTCAGACTAAACCATGACCACAGGTCTGTCAGACTAAACCATGGGTTGGGAAACTTTTTGTCTGAGAGAGCCATAAACACCACATATTTTGAAAAGTAATTCAATGAGAGCCATACATTATGTTTAAAACTAAAAATTCAAGTAAATGTGTGCATTTTGTGTAGTTTCAACACTAAAAGTTCAATAATTATATCTCTGAATTCTTTTAATAGTATTGTTATACTGTTTTTAAAAAAATCCTTTATATTAACTCGTGGCGTCTCAATGTTTGCATGCTCGCTGGCAAAAACAACAACTTTGGATCGATTTAAACCCACTTCCCCGTATGCTAGCGAGCTGAAATTGCACAGGCAGACTCGTGCCGACGATAAAAATGATCTATTAAAATTTCAGACCGATCGACTGTACTGTAATTAAATTAATGAATTTTTAGAATATCTCTATTTATCTCTATGTAGCATGTTATTTTTTGTGCTAGAGTGTCGCGGTGCGCTGTATATTGAACAACCTTTTTAAATCACTTATATTAACTTCACCGTCTTGTCTCTCTCTCTCTGTCTGTCTGTCGTGAAAAACAGAAGTCAATAAATAGAGGCAAAAAAAAGATTTTTAAAAACCACTTTTTATAATTATACTAAAAAGAAGAAAATAATGTAAAACTTATAAGTTCAAGTACTTTGATTCAATATGACTAAAAACGTGGGGCGGGTGTTTGGTATAACAATTAAAGAGAGATCTATAAGTGAGAGAATGAGTGAACTAAATATGTAAATGTAAAACCTCATAACACGTAAAATATCAGTATTTTGTCAATTTCTCACCAACCATAACAGCTATCGGGTTGAAACAAACGCCAAACGATAGCTAATAATATTTAGAACAATGTTTGAGATGGAATTTTTGAAAAATCTCTTTTCGTGCGACTCCCGTAATTTTAGCAGCATTTTGTAGCTAACAATTGTTTTGTTTACTTTCATAATTATCGATTTGAAATGGCTTTTAATGTAATCTAGAATGATAGTTAATGGGGTTTTACCGCTTTGTGAATGCTAATGTTAGATTGTTGCGCGGTGCGCACAGGGGCGGATTAAGACTGCACGGGGCCCCTGGCTGCAATTCAAACTGGGGCCCTATCCAGCCAGTGTACCTTTAGATAAAATGATTGCTAGCAGCTAAAATAAGACTGTAACTTGTAAAAATTCATCCAAAATGATTATTCATGAAAAAACCGAATTCGAAGAAATAACTTTTTGCCGGTATCCTAAAATTGAGTGTAAAAGACAATTTATAAAATTAAAAAACCACATGAAAAAAAAATTCACACCCCATTCGGAGATCGAACCCGCAACCGCTTGCACCGTAAGCCTTAGTACTTTACATTCGGCCACAAAAGCTCACGAAGTTTTGTTAATTTATAATATATATATAATATTTTTTAATAATTTCTGTCAAATCAGGTTTTTTGACTGCTAAGACTGTCGTGTGGGAAAAGATATCATTTTAATAGATGAGATTTTATTAATTTATCATATTTTCAGCAATTCATGTATACATTTGTCCACATTTATTATAAAATATGCTAAGTTTGGGGGCCCTAAATCATCGGGGGCCTCTGGCTTTAGCCCGTTCAGCTTAATCCGCCATAGGGTGCGCATTATATTGACACATTCTTGGTGAGATGTAGCGTGAGGGGATATGACGTCATATTGTGTTTTGTTTCAGAATAAATGATTTGAAATGACCTTTAATGTAATCTAGAATGATTTCCCTTGAATTTAAAAAAAAAGGAAATTCTTTGTTGGAAATTGCGTTTAAATACTCTTTCGAGTTTTTAAATTCTTTTATATTAACTCGTGTCGGTTTGCTTGCTTGTCGAAAAAACTTTAGATCGATTTTTAACCCACTTCCTCGTAAGCTAGCAAGCTCAAATTTTGCAGGCAGACTCGTGCCGATGATAAAAACGAGGTATCAAAATTTCAGATCGATCGCAGGTACTGTAAATTAAATTATTGAATTTTTAGATTATTTTATTTATCTCTATGTAACATGTTTATTTTTGAGATAGAGTGTCGCGGTGCGTTTTATATTGAACGAACTTTTTATTAATACTTTCCTGTTGCGCGATTTGGTCCGTATTATATTGACAATACTTTGTATAAACATATTACCGATCGGTGAGCATTATATTAAACAAGTTTTACGAGACATAACTAAAATTTTGTATTTTTGGATAGTCTTGCGCATCGTATTATAATGAACATTGTACATAAGAGATTTATAGTCAAACACTTGTTTTTTTACGGG
The DNA here is from genome assembly GCA_944989445.1 of Ampullaceana balthica. Classification (NCBI taxonomy): domain Eukaryota; kingdom Metazoa; phylum Mollusca; class Gastropoda; family Lymnaeidae; genus Ampullaceana; species Ampullaceana balthica. The sequence continues at coordinate 441,001 of CALYLW010001110.1, forward strand.
TTCTTTTTATTATTACTTTTTAAAAAAAATAATCGAACATTTGTCTGAGAGCCAGATGCAGCCATCTTGCGAGCCATGGTTTCCCGACCCCTGGACTAAACATGGCCACACGTCAAACAATCCGGTCAATTGGTCTTCCAAAGCAAGGCGTGGTCTAGTATATTTCCGAGTTTCATCTATAAGCCGACTGGGCCTCTAACCTTTAACCTTTCGCCATACTGTTTTCATTTCTACTCATCGCTATCAGAGAAGCCCATCTGTTACTCACTTGATTATATCGCACATTTCAAGCTCAGACACCAGCAACATTAATATGTCCTTAGCGATAACTGATCAGGATTGACATCTGTATGACAATGAGGAAAGCTAAACAAAAACTTACAGGAAATCACCGTTATCTTAATACTCACAATTTGAACTGTGTAATTTCCCTACAAAACTATTTAAGGCATCAAATTATAAAAATATTTTTGTTGTTTGTATAAGTCTAGGGACATACAATTCGCATTTATATAAAATTATAACAAAGCATTTAACATTGCGCCTCAGCTTTAAAACTTTCCATGTTTACTAAATTAAGGAACTAAAAAGATTGTATCATAACAAAATGGCGTGCTGTGTGAACTCACAACACCCGTTTCTATAAATGATTTATTATAGAATGTCCACTAAGGTTCCACCCTGGGTTTCTGTGGGTGTCATGCTTCCTCTCCATGTTGGCTAGTTAATTGACTAGGTTTTCAAAATTATGTTTATCATCATTACAGTATCTACCATTTTGGTCCTCCAAGTTTTGATGGTGCATGTAAAACATATTTTTACAAATAATTAAATACAAAACATTGTTCCACGTTGGAATATGACAAGCGAATCTCGTAATTAAGAAACATTATTAAATAACTACCAAAGGCCCCTGTCTCCTGGCCTTAAATAATTGCTTGTTTTATTTTACAGATTTTCAGAAATCCCCCACCCATCACAACCCGCCCTAACTCACATTTGACTTCGTTATTTTAAACACTGAAATTTGTGACATGCGTTGTTTACATGCGGAGCACCAACATTGAACAATTCAATTACTTGATTGGTGGACAAGGGCTTCAAGATGGACTTCAGAGATGCTGTAGAGATCTTCGATATTCTTTTAACATCAAGTGAATGAGATAAGTTGGAACCTATTTAGTTCCTGTTGTCATTCTTATCTTTAAATCCACATTTTATCGAAAAAGAAAAAAAAACAAACAACATTCAGCGATTGGACAGCGGGTCGCTATATAGAGTACAACTCGTCGGTCCATCAGGGTCAGTGATCTTTGGGCCATAACAATGCTAAAACTTGAATGTTAAATCATCAATACTTGCAGATTGTTGTTTTACAACACTCAATAGTATGATAGATCAATAAAATGCATAATAATTTGAATTTTTCCATAAATGTTGTCTTTCTAGCGTCCTATCATATTAACGAGTTCTTTGTGGAGTACCACTAAATAATTATTCCAAGTATCTCTTACCCACGAGTCCAACAGTTATCATTTATCCCCACTACTCACCCACACAGCAGTGATAGCAACAGGCTGTCCTCTGGTCTGGAATACGCTCTAGTCCAGTCGTGTCCAGGCACAGATGCCCGGTAACTAATCGATAAAATCTCCTGGCGTGTCCTATCTCCTCCTAGTCTCAAAGGGACTGATGTAAAGCAAAGACTGGCACTCAATGAGTATATAGTCAGTGGCTGGCCTGTCACGTGATCCGTGCGTATGGAAAAAAAAACCCACTGGAAATCGATGAATAATTGGCGTCCAAAGTCAAAATTATTCGACCAAATCGTTGCTAATCCGATACTCGATTCTTACACTACAGCCCCAGACACAAGTACCATAGACTTAGTCTATCAATTTCTAATTCCTCCAATACATTTTAATGACTCCAACTGCTAACCTTTAAGTTAAGCTTAGTGCCTCGATTCGACTCCTTAATTTAACACCACTGACCCTAGGTACAAAGAAATAAAAGCCACTGATTTTCGGGTGATCCACCCGCCGTCCTTTTGACTTTGGCGAAGCGGACACACCGCTTTTTGTTACAGTCAGAACACATCAATACCCGTAATTAATTGAATGCTACACGGATCTGCTGTTAGACGCGCGTCTATTCTACGGTACAATGGAGTTATGCCATAGAACAATGTTCTGGGAGGGGGGCATTGAACAATTGATTGATTTCAAGAAAGGCTATAGACCAAACTACATACAATGTCCGTGATAAGGCAGACTACGCGTGGTCAACACAGTCTTGGGTCAGTTGTCTGGGATTTGGGGGTGGGGGTGGGGTAGGACAGGACTAATAGGCCGTTCAGAGTGTCATTGCAATTTGTCAATGTCGTCTGTCTTAATTAGGTTCTACTGAGTTGTGTTTCGTGTGTGGTCACCAGATTAGCTCCCTTACTAACATTTCTTTTCTAAGTTTGAGACAATGTGCGTGTGTGGTCACCAGCTTAGCATACAGACTAACATTTCTTTTATAAGTTTGAGACAAAATGTGTGTGTGTGTGTTGGTGGGAGGGGGGCAATGTTCTCTTTAAGCTGCGCATGTATCTGACCGACGCAGCGCAGCTGTTTAAAATTACCGCGAAGCAAATTTGGCAAAATATTGCACAAAAAATTAATGCTGTGCAACTTTGCTTGCACACGAGTTTTTTTTTATTTTTTGTACTTTGCACATGGACCAACGAACCTTCGAGAGAAGATTGGCTGGCAGTACAGTTCATGATTAACTGTTGAACTTTTATTCAAGATGGCGATCATAAACGTGCGTGGATCAAGAGAAACCAACTATTCAACGTTCAATCTGCCAACAGTCTGTGTAGTTTGATGCCGTGATATTGCGCTGTCTACATAGCACTTCACGCCATCTTTCAAACAACAAAAACCTCAAGAAATGAATATAGTAGAGAAAATTAAAGCAACGACTGTTAACAATTTCCATTCATAATAATAATAAGTTTTAATTGCTGTATCACTGATACATAATAAGAAATTCCCCGACATACAATCAATTGTATTAAGTGAGACTTTCTCTCCGGTACTCACTGGTGTTAAGTGAGTCTATCTCCAGGAGTCACTAGTGAGCACGTTGGTCAATGAACTATTCAAGAAATGGTCATTCAGATGTACACAGACCACCTCAAGGTGTCCCTGCACATGGTCATATTAATAATTAAAAATTGGGATCCAGTATTTCCCCCTTTAGTTATGCCACTTTTTAAGTGAAACAATGAATTTAAAAAATACATAACATAATCATATTAAAACTTGAGTTCACTGAGCCAGAAATAAGTCTTTAAGTTACCATAGAAACAAGTCTTTAAGTTACCATAGAAACAAGTCTTTAAGTTACCATAGAAACAAGTCTTTAAGTTACCATAGAAATAAGTCTTTAAGTTACCATTGAAATAAGTCTTTAAGTTACCCTAGAAATAAGTCTTTAAGTTACCATAGAAATACGTCTTTCAGTTACCATAGAAACAAGTCTTTAAGTACCCTAGAAATAAGTCTTTAAATTACCATTGAAAATATAAACATCGATTGTCTTGACATTTCCGCCTTAAAAAAAAGAAAAAAAAACTAATGAGATCGCATTTCAAATAAATGAATTCTATAGTCCCCACTTTATTTTATATTGTAAAACAAAATATCCACTTAACTCAATTACCCTGGTCTTCCTTTCAATTTTAGCTTGATGTGCCGAGCTCACATTGTTACTGTGTAATTGACACAGCAAAAAATCGATGCACAATGATTGTTTTTGTCTCTGATTCGTTAATGACACATTGCCAAAAAAAAAGGACTTAATGCCACACCCCCTCCTCCTTTTCCTAGCACGGGAACTTCCCACACAGCTATTAGCATTAGGCGCACTGTTCTTCAACGATGAATTGTTTAGTCGTCTGCCCCCCACCCCTCGTCAACTGAAAACATTAAACGTTACATCCGACATTCGCAGGGGCACCATCGTAGTCACGATCTATATCAAAAGCTAAAAGAATAATTGAAACACTCCCCAACACTATCTACTTGCTGTTCATTTAACTACAGAACTGGCCGTCGGCACATCGCGATTGACTGGTGGAATCCAGCATCTCAGAGTCATGATAACCGTCTAAATCTTGCCTATCCCAGAAGTCATTCTAAGGAAATTATTGGCAGAATTAATCTCTGCACAAACGAATCATATTTCAACTTCTTTCTTTCTTTATTTTTTACAATAAATAAATATTGAATAGCATTTAAAGAGCTTCAAGCTCTGGGTTTTATGAAGGAGATTAATTAGGATTTCTATAAGGGAGCTAAATACGATCGGTTAAAACAAGTGAGATTTTGTTACACTTGCCCACTTGATATTGCACATACAGAACAAAAAGTCTTTCTTAACATACAACATGCTGAAAAACATCATGATGGTTAGATGTTTCATATTTGAAAAGTAACATTCACTAATTTCATCACTCAACAAAATATAACATTCACTAATTTCATCACTCAACCTCAACAAAATATAACATTCACTAATTTCATCACTCAACAAAATATAACATTCACTAATTTCATCACTCAACAAAATATAACATTCACTAATTTCATCACTCAACAAAATATAACATTCACTAATTTCATCACTCAACAAAATATAACATTCACTAATTTCATCACTCAACCTCAACAAAATATAACATTCACTAATTTCATCACTCAACCTCAACAAAATATAACATTCACTAATTTCATCACTCAACAAAATATAACATTCACTAATTTCATCACTCAACAAAATATAACATTCACTAATTTCATCACTCAACAAAATATAACATTCACTAATTTCATCACTCAACCTCAACAAAATATAACATTCACTAATTTCATCATTCAACATCAACGGAATGACTGCTACTTCTAGTAAGTAATTTAAAGGGTTGCTCTATGTCATTTTATTTATTGGACTTTCTTAGTCAGTCCTGGTGCATTATAACTCACTGGATTATTATTATATACTAGCGTATCAGTAGTATCACCCGTCAAAAATGACGGAAGTTTTCAGCTGAAATCGATTTATTTTGAAGAAAAAAAAGCACATTTTTTTAGGGCACCTACCTTTTTCAAAAGCCCAACTAACTTGTCCTTGTTTGATAAATACGAAATATTAAACTTTCTGAAATGTACACAGTATTTTATAATAGGGGTTGTAGGTCGCCTACGGTTCCCCCTTTGTTTTTTGATTTTATAAATAAATAACCATCATCAAATCCTCTTTTTACATTGTTCCCTTTTCCAAAATTAAAATATGAGCTAAAACAATGACGTCATATAATATTTTTTTTACAGCTATCTTTAATTTGCACACCTTTTGATGCATTGGTGCAGTAATTTGGTGCGCTGCTTTCTAAAATTAGTAGCGTTACATCCACACACACATACACACATACATACAGACGACGGGAATTATGTATATTGATTGATAAAATATGCGTACTGAATAACTCTGAACTATATTTCTTTATTCGAGGAAGTGATCCATGCAAAATTAAATGTCTTAGTTAAATGATAACTTATGGACAGTCTCTCATGAATACTTTTATTATTACAGTTTATTTAAGTAATCATGTTCGTGTGACAGAGCTAGGATAGCCTCAGATTATAGTGCAATATTTATAATTGAATAATATCATTGGTGTAACTGTTACCAAGCAATGTTCCACCAATTAAAGGCCCATAATGACATACAAAGTCAGAAGAAAAATCCACATAAAAACATTTAAAATTGAGAAGTAAAAAAAATATGGTAGAACTAATGATTATTAATTCTTTGCATAAAATTGTTTTTTTTAATATTTATATTGCTCTATTTATCTAACCTCACTGTCTGAATGGTCATTTTTTGGTCAGCTTTGTTGTGTTGCCTTACTCAAACCGTGAAATTTATGTTTGCTTATTTACATATTGACCTCATTTTCCTCTGTATCATTCACTGTAAACTTCGACCTACAGATAAAATTGTGATCTGAAATATTATTTACATACTACCAATTAAGAGTTGAGAACTGAAGTCATCTTTTTAATACACTGATGTTTCTAGATGTGTAAACAATTGTGTTCTTGTCAGACAAGGTATCTTTATTTTTAAAGATAGGTAAAAAATTATGTACTGGTCAGACTAAATATGTTATTTTTTACGATAGGTAAACAATTATGCACTGGTCAGACTAGATATCTTATTTTTAAAGATTGGTAAACAATTATGTACTGGTCAGACTAAATATGTTATTTTTTACGATAGGTAAACAATTATGTACTGGTCAGACTAGATATCTTATTTTTAAAGATTGGTAAACAATTATGTACTGGTCAGACTAAATATGTTATTTTTTACGACAAGTAAACAATTATGCACTGGTCAGACTAGATATCTTATTTTTAAAGATTGGTAAACAATTATGTACTGGTCAGACTAAATATGTTATTTTTTACGACAAGTAAACAATTATGCACTGGTCAGACTAGATATCTTATTTTTAAAGATTGGTAAACAATTATGTACTAGTCAGACTAAATATGTTATTTCTTACGATAGGTAAACAATTATGCACTGGTCAGACTAGATATCTTATTTTTAAAGATTGGTAAACAATTATGTACTGGTCACACAAGATAACTTATTTTTAAAGATAGGTAAACAATTATGTACTAGTCAGACTAGATATTTTATTTTTAAAGATAGATATAATTTGGAGAAATCAACACACATGTATGACACAAAGGAAGACAAAAAAAAAGTGAAGTCTCCTTGAGCTTAATGTTCTGATATGATTGTTTTACAAATCTGAGTAAATAAACATGTTAATAAGATAACAATCACATAATGAAATATTTAATCTTCATCTTTATTTAAAAAAACAAAAGCATCAAGAACATTTATTAAATTTAATAACATATACAAATAAATAAAAAGAAAGAAAATCTGACCTGTGAATATATTACAGTTCTTTCAGAGGATTCTAACACATCATGTCTCTACCAGGGGTATGTGTGGGGTATGGTAGCAAGGGATTCTAACACATCATGTCTCTACCAGGGGTATGTGTGGGGTAGCAAGGGATTCTAACACGTCATGTCTCTACCAGGGGTCTGTGTGGGGTATGGTAGCAAGGGATTCTAACACATGATGTCTCTACCAGGGGTATGTGTGGGGTAGCAAGGGATTCTAACACATCAAGTCTCTGCCAGGGGTATGTGTGGGGTAGCAAGGGATTCTAACACGTCATGTCTCTACCAGGGGTATGTGTGGGGTATGGTAGCAAGGGATTCTAACACATCATGTCTCTACCAGGGGTATGTGTGGGGTAGCAAGGGATTCTAACACGTCATGTCTCTACCAGGGGTCTGTGTGGGGTATGGTAGCAAGGGATTCTAACACATGATGTCTCTACCAGGGGTATGTGTGGGGTAGCAAGGGATTCTAACACATCAAGTCTCTGCCAGGGGTATGTGTGGGGTAGCAAGGGATTCTAACACGTCATGTCTCTACCAGGGGTCTGTGTGGGGTATGGTAGCAAGGGATTCTAACACATGATGTCTCTACCAGGGGTATGTGTGGGGTAGCAAGGGATTCTAACACGTCATGTCTCTACCAGGGGTATGTGTGGGGTAGCAAGGGATTCTAACACGTAATGTCTCTACCAGGGGTATGTGTGGGGTATGGTAGCAAGGGATTATGGTTGGCCGTTTAAATACAGGAGATCATTCCAGACCTGACAATTTCATGGTCTAAGTAGACCTTGGAAATTTAGAGATAAATGTCTGCGAGTGAGAGACAAATTTACAACAACGAATAACTATCAACATGTTATTCCATCACACATCAATCCTTACATATCCCATCAGTCAGTCAGTCAGCCACCATCACACATCAATCCTTACATATCCCATCAGTCAGTCAGTCAGCCACCATCACACATCAATCCTTACATATCTCATCAGTCAGTCAGTCAGCCACCATCACACATCAATCCTTACATATCTCATCAGTCAGTCAGTCAGCCACCATCACACATCAATCCTTACATATCTCATCAGTCAGTCAGTCAGCCACCATCACACATCAATCCTTACATATCTCATCAGTCAGCCGTTGTTAGCTATTTACATAATATCTGATCTTCAGTTACCATTTTCTGAATGAATTGTATTTGTTAATTCTATGGGCATTTGTCCAGTGTATCACAGGAAGATATCAGACCAAGGAAGGGGGCAGTAGTTAATTGTACAGGACTTATCTTTGAAAGACTTTCAATGGCATAGTATCTCAAGTACATTCAAAAATATTAACAAAACTTAGAGATGAGCACATTATATCTGTAAGGTTCTTTAATCCTCTACTCACCCCAAAAAACTACAAGTTGACTCACAGGAAGGTAAAGAACACCAATATACAAGGCCGTCAGTGCGCCAGAGACTATTGATGGCTCACATATAGCTGGACATACATGATATTCTCTGAGTCTTCTCTCAAGGTAAAAATATGCAAATTAAATCAGAATTTGTAGACCTTAGCCCCTTGCATAGACTATAGGATGTGATAAGCTCATAAATAATGATTGCAAGATGAATAACAAAGAATAAGAACATGCCTAATTGTTGATTATACCAAGTTGGAAATACTGTCAATGTACCAGACATTGTCACAGCAGTTCAATGTACCAGACATTGTCACAGCAGTTCAATGTACCAGACATTGTCACAGCAGTTCAATGTACCAGACATTGTCACAGCAGTTCAATGTACCAGACATTGTCACAGCAGTTAACAATCTAATAAATTAAAACAAAAAAATGATGCTTGATTGAATTTAAACTGCAATTGTATCATTAGAACTAGCACTCAGTCAAACCATATTGTATTGTTAATCATTTTGATTATTATAGCTAGCCATATTTATCCTATGTAACATGTAGGTATAACCTTTTTTCAGGCCCAATTTCCTTTTTTTATGGGAGAAAAAAGCCCCAAACATATGGTGACACTAAATAAATTTCTTAACACATATTTGTTGCACCATTAAAAAAAAAGTCTAAATTGAAAAACATATGATTAATGCAAAAGGTAGCTAACTGCTGTCAACAAGGTCACAAAGAAAAGCCATCACTACTTTATCTCTAATCTAATACATACAAAGAAAAACCTTTTGTGCGCCGCATTTGATAAGGAGGGGAGGATTTTATGACTTAAAAAACTGAGATCTGTCAGGGGCTGGGACGAATAGTGGGTCTAATGCCTGGACTGTGATCTTGGGGGTATAAATTCCTGGCTTGGCTGGGAATCGAACCCCTGCGACGTCAATCTCGTACTTGGCATTCTTATTCATCACCCATTCGTTGATGTTCTTTTGGACAACGTATTCCCCATCGCTGTCAGTTTCTCCTATGAATCCGAGGCAGACCATCTTTTCTAAAGTGAAGCTTGTCAAAAGTAAAAAAATCATATATTTATACATATATCCTTGTGGCAACTAGGAAACCAAAATCAAACCAACTGTTATCTCATTCGCTACTAAGCGCAATAACCAAAACACCCCCTGGAGTGCTATGCAAAGGGAGATTACTCTCAAAAACATGTACCCCCATGTTAAATAAAAATATTTTTAAACACCTAAATGAAATTTTAAAATAACAAAACACACACCAAAAAACAGAAAATTGAATGAGCTTTTAAAAAATGTATAGGTTGATGCACTTTAATTCACAAATATATTTGAAATAAATCTTGAAAAGTGTTTTTTGAAAATTTACATCGCAGTTTTGGGATGCGACCTCCGTTGTTTGTCACCTTTTTGTCCTTTTATTGTCTCATGAAACTTTGAGAAACATCTTATCCACTGACCAATACAATTTTGTAATTGGTTACTTGAGTCTAAGCATGATGTCAATGTAGAGGAATTTATATATGTCCTCATTAGTAACCTCCTTCCACTGGGTGTCTTTCTTACCCTTGGCTGTTTGCTGCGGTTCAGCATATCTGTTTGTTTCAGCAATCAACAACTCAATCATGGCAGAGTTCATGAAAAGCTTGAAGTAGTCTATGAGACTGCTGTCAATAGGGAGAAAATGATTTCCCCTGTGATTTCATTAAATTGTCTGTAACACTAATCAAATTGTCTGACCAAGATTCAGTGACACTAGTGACAGTATCTCCTTCATTTCATAACTCTCGTTAGCGTCACTCTGATTAGAGTTAAGAGTTAATTATTATCACTATCACTATCACTAATTTCAACATCTGATTCCTCATTGTTTAAATTATTAACTGCTGCATAATTAAACGTTGAAGCAGCAATTAAAGAGTCAAGAAAATGAAAGGCCATTGTATAAGAATATTCAGAAACCACACTATCAAATTTCACCAAATACAGTCCGACATCTAAGCCACACAACTTTTGAACCGTAAATGACATAAACATCCGTTTTTTTAAAACGAAATCAGCGTTGTTTCTACTTTTTAAAAAGCCGAGAGCTATTCGCACGGTAACCATGCTTCTCCCGGGATCATTTTGTATATGCGCGTTGCTAGACGCCATGTCGCATTTGGGCGCATTAGTAGCGAGGGGGGTATGTCGCATTCAGTCGCAGTAGTAGCGAATGAGTGATTTTTGTGGGTCATTCAGTTGAAACAAAAGAACCCCAAAATGTTAAGTTTTATCACTTTAGAATTTTGATCCATGGAGATCCTGATCATGGTTATTAAGAACTTTGTTTCATAAGGCACCCATTGAAGCCACTATTGACAGACAGAAGAATGTTTTTTTAACATTCATAAAATGTAGAATTCCACTGACAAAAATACAAAGAAATAAATACTTTGATAGAAGTTTCTCACAGAAGTCTAAAATAAGTCATCATACTGAGTAAAAGGACCAGAGCTGTCAAACTGTGTGTTGCTCCCCATTAATGTGAAGGCCTCAGAGTGTGTAAGGTGAGACAATCACATCAGTGGTGTAAGGTGAGACAATCACATCAGTGGTGTAAGGTGAGACAATCACATCAGTGGTGTAAGGTGAGACAATCACATCAGTGGTGTAAGGTGAGACAATCACATCAGTGGTGTAAGGTGAGACAATCACATCAGTGGTGTATGGTGAGACAATCACATCAGTGGTGTATGGTGAGACAATCACATCAGTGGTGTATGGTGAGACAATCACATCAGTGGTGTATGGTGAGACAATCACATCAGTGGTGTATGGTGAGACAATCACATCAGTGGTGTATGGTGAGACAATCACATCAGTGGTGTATGGTGAGACAATCACATCAGTGGTGTATGGTGAGACAATCACATCAGTGGTGTATGGTGAGACAATCACATCAGTAGTGTATGGTGAGACAATCACATCAGTGGTGTATGGTGAGACAATCACATCAGTGGTGTATGGTGAGACAATCACATCAGTGGTGTATGGTGAGACAATCACATCAGTGGTGTAAGGTGAGACAATCACATCAGTGGTGTATGGGCAGTGTGTGTACGATGAGACCATCACATTAAATGTGTACAAACATAGAGTTTGTTTTTGCTACCGTGCGTATGTGTTACATTATACTAATGAATTGGTTTCAGTGTGCCAAGTAATATGATGAGCCCAGCCGTATCCTTAAATAAAAGTTTGGAAGACCTGTGTTTGATGACAGTGTGCGATTAGAAATGTATTTACTCTGTGGTAAGTTCTGTCACCAACATTTAAAGTTTGGGAGACCCGTGTTTGATGACAGTGTGCTATTAGAAATATATTTACTGTGTGGTAAGTTCTGTCACCAACATTTTAAGTTTAGGAGATCAATGCCTATAAATTCTTTTGGGTTGTTGGCACACAATTTAAACTTGCAAACAAACATTGGACACAGCCAGAAACAAGATTTGCTTACCCATAGCCACATGTTGTTGTCATGCCAACGTACTGTCCGTTCCTGTAGATTGGTTCACCTCCCAGAGGCCAGTAGTCATTGTGCACGTCGTAGTCATCCAAGAGAAATTGCGTAAATCTACGTTTAACCCCATTCTGGCGCTCCCTCAATAAAGCAGCTTTACCAATAAAATCGTCATTTTCCTGCAGCAGAAACATTTGACAGATCATTAATGCTTTGGGAGCTTAGTTGCAATAAAACAAAGACAAAATAAGAAATAAAAGGAAACAACTTTTAAAAAATAAATAAGGGTAAAAAAGTATTTTTAAAAACCACGTTTTTATAGTGGACTAAAAAGAAGAAAATAAGTTAAAACTTATAACTTGAAGTACTTTGATTTAATATGACTAAAAACGTTGGGAGGAAGTTTGGTGTAAAAATTAAAAATTTATAATTTAGAAGGCAAAAGAGAGATCTATAAGTGAGAGAATGAGTGAACTGCATATGTAAAACCTCATAAGCGCGCTCCCCATGTTTTTAGTCATATTAAATCAAAGTACTTGAACGTGTAAGTTTTAACTTATTTTCTTCTTTTTAGTCCACTTATAAAAACGTGGTTTTTAAAAATACTTTTTTACCCTTATTTATTTTATTCTTTTCAGTCCACTAATAAAAATGTGGTTTTTAAAATATTTTTTTTACCTCTATTTATTTTACCAAACACCTCATCAGAAACCCGCCCAACGTTTTAATACCACGGCGATGAGGTCACGAGGTGAAATCGGCACGTGAAATCTAACAACGGCAGACGGATACAGATGCTTATATAGAGATAAACTAAAAAATGCATTAATTTAATTACGGTACATTCGATCGATTTTTAGGTATCGACCGATTTTCGTATGCTTGGAAATACTGTGTAAATAGTGTCGATGCCAAGTATACCGTAATTGCTCTAATAAATGGATAACATGTAAACATTATGTTCACGTAATTGCTCTAATAGAAAAGATGCACGCAGAATCGCAAATGTCTAAAACATTTTGTTTCGTATGGAATAACAAAATGTACCGTGTGCAGACTTGTTGTTATGGGCAACCATTCATCCCTCAACCTCATTTCACTCTATTACTATTGCTTTATTCTCATTGTTTCATTCATAATAGGTGGCAGTGTGCAAAAGCCATTAAACTATTGGTTAGAATTAATAATTATGAGTCAAAAATTGAAGTTTCAAAAGGAGTACCTAATTTTGCTTGTACATTTTCATAAAGGACGGTTCGTTTTGTCATGAGTCCTATGTAGGTCATGATCTGGAACTTGCAAACACATCAGAAACTTCGTTTCGGAAAAAAAATTATAAATCGGTAATATCGGCATAACTGGATATCGGTAGAGTGTAGACCCCTAAATTTTAAAATATAAATAATTACACACGACGTCATCAAATATGGCCGCTGTTTTTTTTGTCCTAACAAATAGTCATATCGAAAAAAAATATCGGTAATATCGGCAAAAATGCATATCGGTAGACCCCTAAATTACAAAATATAAATAATTACGAGTGATAAATTTAAGAATGACGTCATCAAATATGATTGCTGTTTTTTTTGTTGTCTTAACAAATACTCATATTGGAAAAAAATATCGGTAATATCGGCAAAAGAGCATATCGGTAGACCCCTAATATAAAATATAAATAATTAGGAGTGATAAATTTAAGAATGACGTCATCAAATAAGACCGCTGGTTTTTGTCCCAACAAATACAAAATATCGGCTTTCATATAGGAAAAATATATTGATAATATCAGCAAAAATGAATATCGGTAGTACCCTAATTTGAAAGATAAATAATTACGAGTGATAAATTTAAGAATGACGTCATCAAATATGACTGCTGGTTTTTGTCTTAACAAATACTCATATCGGCAAAAAAAATATCGGTAATATCGGTATCGGCAAAAATGCATATCGGTAGACCCCTAAATTTTACGTTGGCAGATTTGAAAAATTGTGGACAGAAAAACAAATCCACAGGAGCGAAAGCGAGTTAATAAAACGTGGTTAAAAAAAATTCATTTCTTTCTCCAGCTAGCTTAGGATATGAGGATATTGTATTTGACAGTAAAAAATATCTTTTGAAAAAAGTTTTTCACCACCTTTGACTTGACGTAGATTTAGAAAATGACTTACAAAGATTTAGAAAATGGCTCACATAGATTTAGAAATGACTCACATAGAATGAGGAAATGACTCACAGATTTAGAAAATGACTCACATAGATTTAGAAAATAACTCACATAGATTGAGAAAATGACTCACATAGATTTAGAAAATGACTCACGTCAAGTTTTGTCCTGAAGCCCCGCCCACATTCCAGGGGGGATGTCTTGTCATCCAGGTCAAGCCCCCAGAAGGCAAAGAAATTCTCAATTCTCAAATGACGCAGGGCGTAGTATCCAGCATTGCGCACCCCGTAGTCTTTGCCAGCATTTATCAGTGTATCATAAACATGCAAGGCATACTGTACATAAACAGAAAACATTATCACAATAGTTATCTAATAAACCTGATTATTCAATAAAGTAATTCTGTAAATACATTAAGTTTAAATTAGAATAGATATCAAATAGAGAGTTATCCGACTGGCATCTGAAACAGATTAACAATAGAAGCAGATGCACACTAATGTCAAAACTGTTCAGGAAAAATTGATGCAACACTGCAAAACTGACCATGTACCTACCAAATTTGCGTATTTAAGCAGCACACTGTCACACTTTACCCACCTCTGCAGGAATATACAAAATAAAGCCGTCCTCCCCCGTGTGGGTTAGCCGCATGGCCCGGACCCCACTGGCATGGCCCACGTCTATCAGGTTGGTGGTCATGGGCCTGAAGGCCGTCTTATTTGTTGGGAAGTCGGAGACATCGGCCAGGAGCTGCTGCGCATGGGGCCCCACTATGTTGATGCCTGAGAACATCGACGTCACATCAGTGACCTGCACAGAGCCATCGGCAGGGAGATGGGTGTTGAGCCAGGCAATGCCTCGGGTTTGTTGTGTTGCTGGGCAGATGATGTAATAGCTGGAGAGAAAAGGACTAGTAAGTTAAGTAAAGTCCCCTTTTCGGACCATGATGGCCTATAGGAGGCAAGTGAAGTAGCTGTCACGGGTTTTTGTTAGCCACGGCATACTAGCAAGGGATCGTGTGGCTAGCACAATGCCCAGCCGCCTTTAATTTCACCAACTGATGTCAGGTACCCATTCGAAGCTGGGTGAACCTTGGGGACATTGCCAGCATCAAGGCTCAAACCCGTGACTATTTGCAGTCTCGGTACAACAGCCGAGTGCGCCACCACGCCCCCTAAAGCACTAGTAGGCTACTACAAAACAATAAATCTTACAATATTTTAAGCTGTTACACTATTTCATTCCACATTGGCTGTTTATCCTACTGAACTTAACACAACAGTCGATGGAACAAGTAATAAAAGTGGGGAAAAAAGATGTGTCATGATATATGTAAAGCTGTTTGATAAATTTTAAAAATAATTTGATTGAATACATAAGATGAAGAAAGCAAAGTTGATGATAAACTTCCATCTATGACTAACAGAATATAGAAAAGCGCCAGCTCACTGATTAGGTTCCAGGCGAGCCACCGTGCAGTCGTTCTCAAACCCCCCATGTTCGTTGTGCATGCCGGTATGGACTATTGTACCAATTTCATTATCAATTTTGTTGGAACACAGGTAGTTCAGGTAAGCTGTGGCCTCATCACCTTGGGACTGGGAGTAAAATCAATCTATGATCAAATATTTTATGATGCAGTAACAACTTTTGATATGAGCAAATAATTTTTATAAAAATTGTAGAAACAACAAACAAAAGAATGGTGATATGTCCAGGGAGATGAAAGACTGGATGATAGGATTATGAAATGACAGGGTGCCTATAATGATATTACATGTGTCAATGACAGGGTGCCTATGATGATATTACATGTGTCAATGACAGGGTGACTATGATGATATTACATGTGTCAATGACAGGGTGCCTATAATGATATTACATGTGTCAATGACGGGGTAGCCCATGATATTATTATTATTTTATTATTTTTTTTTATTATTTGGGTCTTTATTTTAGGAAATAACTTAAAAGACTAAAAATTTTAATTTGTATAAATTTAACCATGGTGACCTACCCGGACTTCAAACTTAGCAAAAGAAGACATGTCCATCAGACAAACCCTCTCTTTACAAGCCCAGTACTCTTCTTGCACATATTCAAACCAGCAAGGTTTTGTCCAAGACCAATGGGCCCCCATCTCTCGACCAATTAAATTATCTGCCAAGCAAATTCAATGATAAAATGAATTGTTTGCAATTGATAAAGATGAAAAGTAGATTATATTTTAAATTGTAAAAGGTCATGTCCGGTAGAATTGAGTTGCATAATTAACTCTTTCCCTGCCAATCGCTGATATATCGGTGATCTCATTTGTCACGTTTGTGCCAATCCCATATATCGGCAAATTGAGTCATTAAGTTTATTTCGTTGCTTAAAGTGTCCAAGTTTACAAATGAGGTAACTCTTTTCTACTTCCTTTCTGTTTAGAAATAACATGTGTTTACATTCAGTACTATAAAATTAGTAACTAGTTTCCATTTATTTTGTAAACAAAGATTTGGCTACGCCTACTCAACGAACTGGATAGCGGCTGGATAGCAAAGTCAATAGTGCGCTCGCCTCACAAGATCTAGCCCAAGTTAAAGCCTCAATAAAAATGTTGATGAATGACTATCGCTAAAAAAGTCATCCGCTGACCTGGAGAGGAGATGGGCGCCGCCAAGGTCTACCAAGCCCCGAGAAATTCTAATGGAAACATTAGAACCCCCTACGACCACAAGGTTATGGGACACACACACACACTCAACGAACATCATGATTTATTAGAATATTTACTGCTATCGTATTAAATTTAAATGTGAATTATTGATGCAGAAACATTGGAAAACAATAATATAACATTACTTTAGGGATTTATTTAAGATTTTCATCCATATGATACACCATTAGATGGAAAAAGAGCGGTGGTGACAGCTGGGTTTCTATATAATGAAATAAAGGAAATAAGTTTTCTGCAATGGACATTATCAATACGAAAATTATCATAACTTTAAAACTACACGGGATATTTCAAAATTTAAAAAACATTTATTTCATAAATGGAATTTATATAGTGATAATTAAAGGAGAAAGGGATTACAGCTGTGCAGACAAGTTTGTAGTCTGGTAAGTTCAGATTTCTAACAAAGAAAATTTAACCAAAAAATTGATCACTGAAACGTATAATGAAAATTATTTTTTTGTTGTAATATTGTATTTGTTTCTACATATTTGTACTTTCTATTCATTTTCCTTCATTTTGATATAAGATATATCAATGTTGCATAAAAAATGTATTAACAATTTTACGATAGTTAATATCACCCTTAAAAAATTATAAAACTACGGTATGGCAGGAACGTGGAAAACCCCCTGGCATGGAAAGAGTTAAGTCTTATGTTTAAAAAAAATGAAATAGACAATAATTTGATTCATGAGATACCTACACAAAAATGTTTATGATAAAAATAAAAGCACAGGCATTTCTCAAATCTTAGTCAGGGATTTCACAAGGGAACTAACCTTCATTGTTTGTGAAGTACATGGCCCTCTCATAGGCCATGGTTTCACCAAACACAGCCCCAGCCACCTCTAGCCGAGTATGCAGAGGAGAACAGCGAAGTTTTCTCCCTGTTTTGTACTCTTCTCTTGGGTACTTCAAGAGATAATGGTTTGCTGAAACAAAAATGTACACATTTTTAAATGTACGCCTCGTCAAAAAAACATTTCTGACTTCCAAGCTGGAAAATATGTTTATAACATTGAATGAAGAGGAAAATAAAATTTAAACCAAAATTTAAATGTTGTCCATGTGTGTAGGCTTTAAGAGTTTTTTAAAATTCATTTGATTCGATTTACTTTTGTCCAGCTTTTTTTTTGGTATGAAACAGAAATTCCATGAATTTAAACATGACTTCAACACAAAAAAATCAATGAATTACCCAGTGCTTCTGACATTCTGTCTCGTAGGAACTTTTTATTGTTGTGAAGTCGCACAAACCTCCTGACATCGTAGGGCCAAAGGTTCAGACTGGTCTCCCCTTCCACAATCCACTCTGCAATGTGCCTCCCGGCCCCACCGGCGGCAGCGATACCGTTGGAATTCATTCCAGCAGCAATGTAATAATTCTTCAACTGTCACAAGCAATTGTTTTATAATTAGAGTGTATTAAAGCGTCATGATGTCCCCTATACTTACCAGCGGGAGAATTAAATTATCTTCTCTCCTACCACATGAATAATTAGCAGCCTCATATATTGGGCTCATTTTTAAAAAATTCAATAAAAACTTTTTAATTTTTATTCCACTAAAACATAGATTAAAATTTTTTTTGAAACATGCACAAATTGTGAGTCATGTGAACTAAATTTTACAATAGATCATTTTAAAATGGTTAAATAAAAAAAACTTGAAATATACAAAATGTAAATTTAGATTTTGTCATCTTTAGCATCATTTCCTCTAAATAGAAACGAGAGTGTTGAGTTATCTCTTTGATAAATTATAATTCTTTAAGTGTAACTAATTGTACGTTTACAAAGAAAAACATTCATTATTTTGAGGAGGGAGTTATAATTAATCTATATTACTAAGAATTAGGCAATGAGATAATTGTAACAATATTGATATTGATTCATCTACAGAATAGGGTAAGAGGCTGAATCTCCATATCATGACTCTTCTCTTATTTCTTCTCTGTCACATTTTGGTACAATTTAGACAGTCAATTAACAAAAGATAATATAAATGAGCTTTTGCTGACCTTAGGAGATTTTCCCAACAGCCATTTAGAATCAGGTGTGAAGCTCTCAGGTCCATTGACCAGCTGGTGGACCTCAGCAGTGGACAGAATGGGCATGCGATGCAGTATGTTGTCCAACAGAATTTCTAGAACATATAACTAAAGTCAGACTATATTCATCTCATGAGGCATGTTAATAGGAATTGAAAGATATTTCTTTGAGTTTAAGAGCTAATAAAAACAAAACCCAAACTTTGTTTGCTTCTCATTGGCATAAATTTGATTATTACCTGAACTCATTGATTCTGGGTAAAAAAAACAACAAGGTAGTCACTCACGAAAATGGTCCCAATCCTCCTGGAGAAGCTGGAACTCAAACTTATCAGGAATTCCTTTGTGGAAAACAGTCTTGGCGTTACTCTCAAAGCCCCCAGCCAGCATCCCTCCACCCCATTCTCGAAAGTAGACTTGTCCATCATAATCTCTAACCACTGACAGGAAAATATGTTTTATTGAAATAAAGTTGTGTATAAGGGGGGTGTTCATTCTCACTCAACATTGTACATTCATAAAAATGTTGCTGTATTTTACTAATGCATTTATTTTTTTTAAAGGCCACATTTGAGTAAACGATCTAACATAAATGTTATATATTATATTAAGATGTTACTGAATTATACAAATTGCATTTTATATCTTCAAGGGACATATGTTACAACATAAACATATGTGCTGGCCAATTATTCATAGAGTTAATTTAATTTTACACTATAAAGCTATGCAAAAAGGACTCTCTCTCTATATTAGGCAAAGAGCTTTACCTTTAGCAACAATGACCTTTACTCTTCACTAACAATTTAATCACTAAACTTCATGTTTATACATTTAATATGTTTTCGTTAACAGCTGTAGAGGTATTTTTTAAATGGACAGTTTCAGTCCTTACATTTCTAACTTTCCATGTGATAGGCTATTGAGATACTGAACTGCCTTTAAACTAGACATGTCATAGAGAAGGTTTAACTAGCCTGGCATCATGGGATGTATCCCCTCCTGTGGTTTGGTCAGCAGATAGTAATGTTCACAAGAATGTAATGGAGCTTTCACTGTCTTAGGGTGAGTCATCTTACCCACAGTTCTAGCCCACTGAAAGATGCACACAAGAATGTAATGTTTAACAGGTACAAGAGTAATGTACACAAGAATGTAATGTTTAACAGGTACAAGAGTAATGTACACAAGAATGTAATGTTTAACAGGTACAAGAGTAATGTACACAAGAATGTAATGTTTAACAGGTACAAGAGTAATGTACACAAGAATGTAATGTTTAACAGGTACAAGAGTAATGTACACAAGAATGTAATGTTTAACAGGTACAAGAGTAATGTACACAAGAATGTAATGTTTAACAGGTACAAGAGTAATGTACACAAGAATGTAATGTTTAACAGGTACAAGAGTAATGTACACAAGAATGTAATGTTTAACAGGTACAAGAGTAATGTACACAAGAATGTAATGGAGCTTTCACTGTCTTAGGGTGAGTCATCTTACCCACAGTTCTAGCCCACTGAAAGATGCACACAAGAATGTAATGTTTAACAGGTACAAGAGTAATGTACACAAGAATGTAATGGAGCTTTCACTGTCTTAGGGTGAGTCATCTTACCCACAGTTCTAGCCCACTGAAAGATGCACACAAGAATGTAATGTTTAACAGGTACAAGAGTAATGTACACAAGAATGTAATGGAGCTTTCACTGTCTTAGGGTGAGTCATCTTACCCACAGTTCTAGCCCACTGAAAGATGCACACAAGAATGTAATGTGTAACAGGTACAAGAGGAATGTACACAAGAATGTAATGTGTAACAGGTACAAGAGTAATGTACACAAGAATGTAATGTGTAACAGGTACAAGAGTAATGTACACAAGAATGTAATGTGTAACAGGTACAAGAGTAATGTACACAAGAATGTAATGTGTAACAGGTACAAGAGTAATGTACACAAGAATGTAATGTGTAACAGGTACAAGAGTAATGTACACAAGAATGTAATGTGTAACAGGTACAAGAGTAATGTACACAAGAATGTAATGTGTAACAGGTACAAGAGTAATGTACACAAGAATGTAATGTGTAACAGGTACAAGAGTAATGTACACAAGAATGTAATGTGTAACAGGTACAAGAGTAATGTACACAAGAATGTAATGTGTAACAGGTACAAGAGTAATGTACACAAGAATGTAATGTGTAACAGGTACAAGAGTAATGTACACAAGAATGTAATGTGTAACAGGTACAAGAGTAATGTACACAAGAATGTAATGTGTAACAGGTACAAGAGTAATGTACACAAGAATGTAATGTGTAACAGGTACAAGAGTAATGTACACAAGAATGTAATGTGTAACAGGTACAAGAGTAATGTACACAAGAATGTAATGTGTAACAGGTACAAGAGTAATGTACACAAGAATGTAATGTGTAACAGGTACAAGAGTAATGTACACAAGAATGTAATGTGTAACAGGTACAAGAGTAATGTACACAAGAATGTAATGTGTAACAGGTACAAGAGTAATGTACACAAGAATGTAATGTGTAACAGGTACAAGAGTAATGTACACAAGAATGTAATGTGTAACAGGTACAAGAGTAATGTACACAAGAATGTAATGTGTAACAGGTACAAGAGTAATGTACACAAGAATGTAATGTGTAACAGGTACAAGAGTAATGTACACAAGAATGTAATGTGTAACAGGTACAAGAGTAATGTACACAAGAATGTAATGTGTAACAGGTACAAGAGTAATGTACACAAGAATGTAATGTGTAACAGGTACAAGAGTAATGTACACAAGAATGTAATGTGTAACAGGTACAAGAGTAATGTACACAAGAATGTAATGTGTAACAGGTACAAGAGTAATGTACACAAGAATGTAATGTGTAACAGGTACAAGAGTAATGTACACAAGAATGTAATGTGTAACAGGTACAAGAGTAATGTACACAAGAATGTAATGTGTAACAGGTACAAGAGTAATGTACACAAGAATGTAATGTGTAACAGGTACAAGAGTAATCAATCAAAAGAATATCAGGAACATTATATCTCATAAACATTTGCTTTAAGTGGTCAGATAGACAATCTGAGAAAGGTTTTTTTATAGTTTTACCATATAAATTATTATAAATAAAATAAAATAAAATTTTAAAAATTAAAACTTTTTAAAACAGGTGCTTTTCTTGGCACTAGATCAAAAAAGAAAGACACCTTTTATTAGCTATCCTTGAAAATTATTAAACACTATAAATGAAAGCATGGAGCACATGTTTTAAAATTTTCAAGGACCTTTAAAACATCCTACATTCAATATGAAGTTAATGACCAAAACTAAATGATGATCAAGAAGTTCAAAATGTTTAAAATTTGCTGTAGAATAAAATGTATCTTGAGGAACAATGCTTTCATTTTAATTTTAATTTTTAAAATTTATAAATCTTGTTTTTTTTTAAAATTTCATTCCAACAAAAACCTCAAAAAATGTATTTTACTTTTTAATTTTTGAAAATCGTTTAAGGCCACAAGTCCCTCATAGAAATTGACCCCAATAGGTCTCAGCAAGTAAAAGTGTTAGAAATCACTGCTCTAGAAAATGTAACTAAGGACTACTGACTGGGTATGAACCATGAGAAATGTTTGACTTTTATGGTTTGACTATAAGCTTGAAATCTGGCCATGTAAAAGCAATATCCACATCACCTGCCCAGCACAGTTGATGAAGTATTCACATTTGATATCTCCAGCAGTGGTCTTCACATCGGTGACTTCTCCCTTTGATGTTAGAACTTTAGTTACACCAACACCCTCGTAGACTCTAACACCTGTTTAACCAAGTCAACAAAATATATGTTTTTCTGTCAAGCATAATAAGATGAAAAGTGGTGGACACTAACACAATTAAATTCTATAAATATTTTATGTGATCTTGCTTTTGTTAGCGGATGTTGAATTTTAGGAGTGAAAAACCTGTACAAAGACCTTTCCTTTTTACTTCATTTGAAAATATATAGCTAGTTAACAAAGCTAAAACTTTTACCAAGTTGAGCAGCTATGCACCCAAAATGATTTAGCCATTTAGAAATTAGAACTCATTTGCTGATATTAATATTGCATATTTTAGTTATGTTCAACCAGCTCAAGATTTTCATGTAACTTGCACTTAGAAATATAACTGCACACTTAACATACATTTACCTTTTGAAACAGCTACCTTGGCTAAGGTTTTAGACAATTCTTGAGCATTGACCACACCATCATGTGGTATCCACATGGCACCCTAGAATTGGGAAACACAAGAGCTGTATTCTCATCAGTTGAGTTATATTATTAATACAATAAAACTAGTTAATTACCAAAATAACCAAGATAAATTAATCAAACATTGAGAACAGTAAACTTTCAACACACACACACACACAAGGAAGCAAAACTAAACTAACCACAAGATCATCTGTAAATAATATGGGGCAGTGTTTCTTTGCATCTATTGGGGACATTAGATGTGTTTCTATAGCAACAGTCCTGAAAGAAATATTGTTTATCTCTAATAAACTAGTTACAAAATAATCATGATGAACCTTAATGTTAATATGAGAAACAGTATAATGTTAGCAAGGAAACAGGAGGTGTGAATGTTGATCATGTAGGCATGTTCAATCATATCATAAGAAACAATGTGAGGAAAATGCTTGAAGTCATGATGTTGGTCAGAACTTACTTGGCAGTGGCATGCTTCCTCTTAAATTCAACCAGCCTCTCTTTGGTGCGTGCAACACTAATGCTTCCTGTCTCTTTCCAGCCTGTGGAGATTATCAAAGGAACAATTAGCTCTATTGAAAGAAACACATTTAGAATAAGCCTTATTTTCTTTACCTGCACTTTTGAGTTCATTACCAGCTCTACAAGTTGAGCTTGCTTAAACTTTCATTTTTACGGATCAAAAAAATCTTTTTGAGAATGCACAATTTATTGTATTCTGCCCAGTGTTTCTTCTTTTTACTAATTATTGCCAGTAATATAATAATTAGTTGGGGTAATTAGAACATTTATACTCAGAGTGAATTAAATTTTTGGGGAAACTGTTCGGGTTACAGGGAGGACAATTGTACATTGTTATACCTGGGGAACAACAGCTATTAAACGTCATTTGATTCCTAAACTTTTGACATTTGCTCCAATACAAGGGGGATGAGTTATTGATCAACAAACTTGATAAGATGATGATATCATTTAGTTAAGTCAACAGGTTCTACAGGTACAGTAACCTAAAGGCAAGGCAGTGGCCATTCAAATGACTTCATAAGTTGTGTTCAAAATGACATTTTCCGTAATGATTTATATCAGGGGATAAGAACTTTGGTAAAGTCAAAAACATGGGTTTTGTAATATTGTCTTGTGGGCATACAAATAGTTCCTAACAAAATCTAAACAATTTTTGGGACATTCAGTTATATATATTTACATACATTTAACTATATTACAGTCGAAACCGGTTAAGTCGACGGCGTTGGGGTATGAAAAATGACGTCGAGATAACCGATGATCGAGTTAAAACGAAAACCAATATGGCGGCAAAATATTAACATGTGCTTGAAATTTCTTTATGTACATGATTAATTAGTTAGGGTTAATTAGTGATGGGACGATTAGTCGGAATCGTATCGGAACCCTAATATTTCTTCACTCTTTCCTAAGGTTGTAATTGCCGTTCGTTTTTAAGGACCGTTTCAAATTTAAATATAACCATGGTTCCCACTCAGGAAAACGGGAAACAGTCGGGAATTATTTTTAAAAATTTCTCGGCATTGAAATTCTGGAAAAGTTATGACTAATTGGGAATATATATATATATATATATATATATTAGGGCTGTTATCGATTAATTTAATTTTAATCGTTAACTTTTGAAAAATTATCGATTAATTAATCGATAATTTCGATTAAAACCAAAAATAGAAATTTATGACGTCATTAAACTGAACAATTTATCACGGACATTGAAAATTAGGAATATTTTGAACTAAATTTCATGACAATGTGTTGATACTTGATTTGTGCTGAAGGTGGTACGTCAGCGATGTATTTGATCCTTTAAAAGAGAATTGTTTATGGCAGTGAGCACAGTAAACGTTTTCAACATCTTCGACTTTGCCATCCGCAGTTAGCTTAAAAACAACATATTTGCTCAACTTTCTAGTTATATGTTTAAATTTAACTGCGCTGATGCTGTCAGCAGGGCCGTCTTAACGCATAGGCCCATTGGGCATTTGCCCGGGGGCCCACGATGCATATGGGCCCCATGGGAATATGTTTATTTATATATATTATATATATTCATTTTTTATTCCTGCGGGGGAAGGGCCCAACACTATATTTTTGCCCGGGGGCCCATAAATGGTGTAAAGACGGCTCTGGCTGTCAGACATTTTTTAGTTGACGTCTGCCGGTCAACATAAATTAATAAAATAAATTTTAATATTACGCCGGAGATGTTTGTACGTAAAAATATATATATAAATTATTTCTAATTATTAATAATTTATTATTTATTACTAAAAATTTTTTAAATATTATAAATATTTTCTTAAATTTTAATCGAATTTTTATCGATTAAAATTATTTTAATCGATATATAATCGATAAATTTTTTAACGATTAATCGAGAAATTAATCGATAATTTCTGCAGCCCTAATATATATATATATATATTTATGCTGAAGTAAAGGACTTTGATTACGTCTCTGTCATGTTTCGATTCCATTTAATTAAAAATAAGTTACCAGTTTATAATTGTCTGCGCATGCGCTAAAAGGTCAAAGTTTACGCCTCGCCTAGTCGCATGTCACAGCCGCTAGCGTTTGCAATTCCGTCGTCGAATCAGCGAATAAATAAAAATAAACATATCAATATGGTAATTTTAAGTTTAATGCTTTTGACGTGCAGGATATCTGTTACTATCAGAACGCTCTCGAATTTCCTCAGTCTTGTAATAATATAAATAAAACTATTGCGGCCTTGACCGTTGATCACAGCACGCTGTGAGCTGTGTGTTAGACCTCGGCCGGCAAATAAGTCTAAGCAAATTTTTTAAAAAATCATTCCTTATCAGAATTCGACCTACAAAAGTGATGACGTGTATATTAATAATATTATATACATGTACTGGAATATTAAGAAAATGATTTGATTTCATCGTCACGCGCGTGTTAGTGTCACAGTCACGTATCTTACTGGTAACAAAGCAACAACAAACTTTTATAAAGAATAATAATTTTTTATTTAATTATATAAAAACCACCGTCGATTCTCGATACAAACCTTTATTTTCATTTCTAAAGATATTCGTTTATCTTAAATAATAAAATGATCAATGCATCAGAAAATGAATTAAGTTTAATAATAATATAACATGCACTGCGAAATAATGACGGATTAAAGATCGCTAACGCCGATTTACGGGCACCTCGGGTGAATAGATCTAATTCACACATGGATCGAACGTGAAAGAAGATAATAACATCCGGTAATTTTTATTGAGATCTCGTAGAATCACACAATAGCCGGAACTCTTGAAGAAAGCGAGATGTCAACACTGTGTTGAACTAAAAATGTATTGCTAGGCGAACCGACGAGGATCGAGCTAACCAACCTTAAGTTGCAAATTTGGCCCTCTTTTGTGCTGAGGTATTAGGTTTCGGCGAC
Organism: Ampullaceana balthica; assembly: GCA_944989445.1. Taxonomy (NCBI): domain Eukaryota; kingdom Metazoa; phylum Mollusca; class Gastropoda; family Lymnaeidae; genus Ampullaceana; species Ampullaceana balthica. The sequence goes on from CALYLW010001110.1 coordinate 467,654, forward strand.
TTAGAAAAATCGAATTAGCCGATGAAAAAATGCAAAGACAAAGAGAGAATTTGGCGGTTCCAATAAAAAACGTCGAGATAGTGAGGTGGTCGAGCTAACCGAGCTCGAGGTAAGTGGGTTCGACTGTAAATTATTATTAATTATTTTTAGAATAAATCTTTTACACCAAGCTTGCTAGGTTTGTGTAAAAGAGACCTTAAGTGGAGATAAATTTCTTTCACACTTCATTAAAACTTAAAGCATCAAACCCAAATTTGCATTTGCCATAAGCAGATTAGCTATTCTAAAATAGTAAAACTGATTTTTCCATAAGTTAGTAGATCATTTTCCATATTACAATCTTAATGTTCATGGCAAATTATTGATGTATTAATTATTTAGTTCTAATTGGGAGACATCTTTAGTTGTTAAAGTTTAAAAAGAAACTAAATTAATTTGTATGTTATAATTTTATGACCCAAAGTGGCCAAATAAAAACTCTTACCAATGTTGTGACCATCGTTTTGCAAACTTTTGTAAAGTTTCTTGCTGTAGCTCAAAATTTTCATCTCTGTCGCACTGGTTCTTACTTGACCTATTAGGCCAGCAGAGTGCCATGTTGTTCCACAGGTCAGCCTGAATATTGAAAACAGGCGTTTAAATGTGCTCAGGCATGATGTTGAATATTAAATGTATTTAACTCTGATAATATCACATGCTGAACCAAAACCATCACTATGATTTTTGTCCTTCAAAAATGCCAGCTATAAAATCCTACTGTTTTTTTACATTTTGAAAATATTACAAGACTCTAAAACTGAGGAGCAGCTAACGTATTATTATCATTATTTAGAGGTTAAATTGGTTTTATGTAGGTTAGAACTTTGTAGAGGAAATTAAATTATTGTTTATTTCATTAATAGAATTAACAGAATAGCAGTGCCTTTAGGCAAAACATAAGAACATATTTTGAACATATATTATTGTAGTTTTGTTTCACAGGCTTAAAATTTTTCACTTAATCTTGGAGATTTCCCTAGTTATATTTAAAGTTGCAGAAATTTTTTTTATTCAACTTCCCTCAACATTTGAAATAAATATTTACTTTTATTACACACTAGTAATTATTTAAAAAAAAAGAAGCATTAAAAAAGTATTAATTAAGTTATGAAAATCCAGTTTAAAATTATGTACTGGCTGCTACATGTCTTTTAAAATAAACTATTTCGCTTTAAAAAAATGACTTTAGGTTATAATATTACCTTCCCTGTTCCAAAATGACAACATCAGTCCATCCTCTCTCAGCCAAGTGGTAAGCAACAGAAGAACCAAGAATGCCCCCACCACAAATGACGACCCGAGATTGGCTGGGTAATTGGGTTTTACCATCTAATTCTAAGCTGTTCAAGAACAGTGTTGTTGATAAAGGGCGATAGCACTGATATAAGATGCTGAATTTTGATGCATCTGATCCAATATGTGGGAATTCATTTTGGACTATTCTCAAAATGTGAGTATTTAACCGTAACATGATGATCTGAATTTAAAGTTGGGATTTCATGCCTGGTACATAACTGAAACCACAGAATTGCTTCCCATCTGTCCTAAACCTAAGAAGTAACATTTTCATTAAACTAGTTTATAATTACATTGTAAATGGATTTTAGGTGCTCAAAAACAGTGTTTATAGCTATTGTCTATTGTCACGGCAATCATCCAAATCCCGGTCCAAAATTATTTTGCTTGTGTTATCACATAGATATGCTTAGTTACATACAGAAATGTCTCAGTTATAAACTATTACATCATTATTGATGCCATTTTATTAATCAGTTACTTACATATTTCAGCGTATTTTCATAATTAAAAATAAAAATTATGGCAGATTGACCAGCTGCACTGATAAACATTACTCTTGTTGTTTTACCTGCAGCCCAACTGACAGGAATTGAATTAACTCCGTGTGATTTGTACGAGTACCCTCATGAGTGAGTTCATTCGGTACACAGGGACATTCACACTGAAACTATCGAACGACTGTGGATGGCAGTGAAACGTTAACTCCTGTACCTAGGGTGGTACAAGTCGTGCTCTGTTTGCAAGCTACTTGTCGGCCTTTCAGTGGCACAACACTGACAACAGTCACAAACAGAAAGTTTTCGGCAGCTATTTTCAAATGCTGTGTGACAATTTGCTGATGATTGTATAATCTATAGAACAATTAAATCAGAACATGATAGCAACATTTTACAAAAAGACCTAGATGAATTGATAAAATGGGAAAGTAACGGGAGTATGAGTTTCCACCCAGAAAAGTGTCAACTGTTAAGAGTAACAAAGAAAAAGAAACAAATAAATTCAAAAAATTACATTCATGGAAAAGAACTAACCCAAACTAAAGATGCAAAATACTTAGGAGTCTTAATAAATGAGAAACTATCATGGAATCCCCCTGTCAATGAAGTTATTAAAAAATCAAATAAAACCTTAGACTTTATAAAAAGAAACTTTAACAAATGTAATAGAGATATAAAACTAAAATGCTACCTCACTTTGGTGAGACCTGTACTAGAATATGCATCTTCTGTATGGGACCCATCGACCAAAGAAAGCATTGATAAACTAGAACAAATTCAAAAAAGAGCTGCCAGATTCATTACTGGAGAATATTCAAAACTGACAAGAATAACACCATTAGTTAAATCATTAAACCTTGAAACACAAGAGGATAGAAGAACCAAGAGCAAAGTAGTAATCATACATAAAGCAATTAATTCTAATTTAGAAATACAACACAAAGATAACTTAATACAGCCCTCAGATAGACATAAGGATAAAAACACCTTTCTTATTCTGTATGCAAGAACAAACACATACAAATTTTCATTCTTCCCGTCCGGAATTCGGGCGTGGAATGGGTTGCCTGAAGAATCCAGGAAAACCAACACTTTATCAACATTTAAATCTCTAATAAAAATGCAGGACTAAACACAAACCATAGATAAGCGTAGGGACGCAATAATCTTCTGTATAGAAGTAGCGTCTGTAAACAGATAAGATAAGATAAGATAAGACAATTACAATATTTAGTATTTATTGACTGGTTATCAGACACTAATAACACTTGTGCTGAGTTCTATCCATAAATAACATACTTTGATTTGATGTACTATATTCAGACTATATCCTACTTCCTCTTATTAGTGTAAAATAATTTAGGACCAGGATTCAGAGGATTGCAATAGTCTATAGTCATAGTCACTTACTGTATACTATGACTATGACTATAGTTGTTATAATACTATAACTTATAACACTAAACTAATACTAAATATACTGCCAAACTAGTATTAGTATTAGTTTACTTACTACTACTACTAGTAACTAGTAATTTAGGCCTACTGCAGATTATAACTAGGACTAGTACTATACTAGTAACTAAAATCACTCGCTATCATTAAAATAAAATGTATACTTATATTATACTTATACAAAATGCTTCTGATTCATGACAAATTCTAATCATATTAATACCTAATAATTTAAATTGAATAAGAAATAATAATGATTAATAATTATCAATAGCATAGAATAAGAATTAAAAGTAAAAGTAAAAGACATTTCAAGGCTGATTATTCAATTATTGCTTTAACTTAATTTTAACAAATTTTAAGGAACAGATAATTAATAGACGGAAGTTGCCATGTTTATAGGAAAGCGTTATCCCCAGAATTCTGCGAATAATATTCAACGTTATCCCCAGAATTCTGCGAATAACGTTGAACGTTATCCCCAGAATTCTGTGAATGACTCGACATTGATGGGAGAATTCAGTGAACTAATCTCAAAGTTAATTTTGAGCATTATTTATCATTATATCATGTATATTAAGTAAATTCAAGTTGATTATGATAACGAAGTGATTATTCGCACGGTAAAAACCGTGCGAATAATGTCCAGTATTATCCGCACGGGTCGTCGCGCAAGCGTATTCTAGCAGCTGATGTCGTTTAAAAAAAAAGCGCCCGGCATATACACAATAATAGCCGATATATCACTCGATTTTAGGCTAAATGTGTAATTTATATGCTAATACGTATTAAAATTTCATGATTACTGAAATTTTACAGTAGCACTGCCATAAAATTTGATTGGTGTTCAATATATGATAATTACTTATAATTTTTAAATGTCGCCATCGCATATCAACTCCCCAGGCGAGTGGTAAATCTAAGCAGAGTGCATTTATGGATAGCGGTTCGAATCCAAGGATGGTCCTAATTTTTTTTTCTTTCTTTTTTTGTTTTGTTTTACAACCACAGTGAGGATGCTTGTGATCACTCAAGCAGGCTCATTTCAAGAAACATTTTATTATTCCCCCACCCTATTTTCCTATTTCATCAATTATTCTGTTAGTGTTTAGTCACTGTTACAGACTCTCACTTCTAAATTTTTATGCTATAGTATACCATTTTATCGTCTTTCACTTTTGCATGCTTTAAATTCAATTAACTTAATGGATTTTTGATGTCCAACAGTGCTAGTTATGGTAAGAATAATAATAATTAGCCTCTTTAAATACAGAGTTTCGTCCAATTATGAATGAAACTATCACCTATGAAAGTTAATAAAGTTACTTCATAATATATATATTATATTATATACTATACAAAGTTGAGTGCACTGGAACACTTAAACTTAATAATCCAGTCACTCGAAAGACAATTAAAATGACAGTTTAATTATTTTTGTACCCTCCAAACCAAAAGATATATTAAGCAATGCAACATAAATAATAAGCAGTAATAAGAATTTAGATATCGATCGATCGGCATCGCTCTCCGGTCAAAACCGTGCGAATAATGTCGAACATTATTCGCACTGTAAAAACCGTGCGGATAACGCTTGCCTTATAATAATTATATCTGACCTGAATAAGAAAACAGTACCAGCCTTATTGTTTTTCATAATGATTTTAAGTTTATATTTTAGAATCTGTTCAGTCCACTGAGCTAATTTTATCTAGCTCACTGGTATAAGTATTGTGTTTATTATTAGTATATATTAGTAGTAGTGATAGTAATCTAGGCTTTAGGCATAGGCAAACTAGGCAGCCACCTAGGGCCTCCGATTAGTTTCATTATTAATGGGGGCCTCGCACAAGAATTTTATTTTTCTATTACATTTTATTTAGCCTAAATGAATTTAGGTGGCCATAAATTTTAGGGCCACCAAATTCACTTCGGCAAGGGCCTCCAATTCCTTTAGTTTAAGTTTAGGCCGGTCCTGCAGTAATACAGTTTTACAGTCCATGACGTATTATTGGAGAATATAGGACAATATATTTATTTATAATGCAGGATAGGGTATTAGTACTATTATTAGTAGTAGCACTAGTAGTGTTAGCAATATCGGCAGTATATCAGTATATGTCAATTGCGCCGCTACTAGGGACGCTTCGCAGTGGGATGAACGTGATATTGAATCTTATCTTATCTATCTATACAGACGCTTCTTCTATGCAGAAGATAGTTGTGTCCACAGATCATGACAGATGATCTGTTGGCAAGTGATGCAGCATTCACAGGCCACGGCTTTGTGGGTTCCACGCATTACCCAGCCGCCTAACTACATGTAGTGTTAGGTACCCATTCGGAGCGGGGTGACTCAGGGACGCCCTAGGCCCCGGGAACAAACCCTTGCCTTCACACGGATTCGAACCCGTGACCATCGGTACGACAGTCCAGTGCGCTGCCACTCGACCACCGCGTCCCCATTTAATCATTTAAAATATTATACAATAATATCAATAACAAAAGGTTTAAAATATAATTATTTTATTTTAATTAAAAAGAAGATTCCCCATCTAAAAATTGAACCCTGTAAAAAAAAATTTATTAAAAAAAAATTTCGACAAGCGAAAATCGAACCCTATACCACAACGTCACCTGTCCTACAGTCTACCATGCGGCCACGAAGAGATGATGTACTTTCAGCTTTTTAAAGTATAAAGACCCTGGGTCCGAATAGCCACAGAATTCTGGGGATAACGTTCAACGTTATTTGCAGAATTCTGGGGATAACCACTCCGATGTTTATATGGGTAATCCCTTATTTCAGAGCATTTTAAATTTTTAGTACAAAATAAATAAAATAACGTACTTTTACTAATTTAAACACTTAAATCAGAAATTTAAAAAAGTATTTAATGCTTTACACTTAGTTTTGTGTGTGTTTTGTAGAGTTTAAAGGGCAAAGGGGTTTTTAACTTAGAAAAAGGTTTTTAAAAGCAGACTTCCAACAACAATGGCGCCGTTAGTCACAGAAGATAGTGAAATATACTAAGACTAAGTTTTATTTCGTACAAATCGTAATTTTATTTGAACAAAAATATAATGTTTTAATTTTAAAATAGATTTCATAATAATAATTAATGAAGTAAGTTTGAAAAAATGTTTTTTTGATGACTTGAAATATAAAATGCGCTGAAATTAATAATAACAAGGGATTACGGTTTATATTTATATGGCTAGGGCATCTTTTCTTTTCAGAAGTACAAATATAACAATAACATGATTTTGAAAGATAAAACTATAAACAAATTCTGTATGTCAACACAAATATAAAAGTTAGACGTTGTAATTGTAAGCGTAGGTTGTATGACTGGTTGAGATGTCCATTCTCAGACTCAAGACTATCTTACTATCTATTCTCGTTCTGAATTATTACTGTTCACTGTTTTATTTCTCACCAAATTTTAATATTCTCGAGTAAATTAGGGCATTTTCTTTATGAAGTCAAAAATATGAGAGGAGGAGATAATATTTAGCAATTATGGCGCAAATCTTCTGCTTTTGTTTTATTGTTATTTGTTTTTATTTCTAAAGCATTTCTTATAATATATCTCTCAATTCTGGACGTTACACAGTCGTGAATGACACATCCTTATTGTTATTGTTTAACTGGCACACTTCCTTGCAGATTTTTTACACCGAAGTGATTATTCGCACGGTTTTGGCCTCGGGATAATGCCGAGTATTATCCGCACGGGTCGTCGAAGCATGCGTATTCTAGCGGCTGATCACGTTAAAAAAAAACGCGCCTGGTGTAGGCTATACAAATTAATAGCCGATAACACTCGATTTAGAATAAAATGTGAAATTTATATGCTAATACTAATTAAAATTTTATGATTACGTAAATTTTAAAGTAGCACTGCCATAAAAACTGATTGGTGTCCAATAAATGATAATTGATTATAATTTTAAAATAACGAGATTTTATATTAGCTTCGCCAGGTGAGTGGTTAGTCTATGCATTATTGGTGGGGGATCCAAACCTAGGACGGTCTTACTTTTTGTTTTCTTTTTTGTTTTACAACCACTGTGATGCCAGGATGCGTGCAAACACACAAGCAGACTCATTTCCAGAAACATTTGTATTATCTCCCCCCCCCATGCCTGTTTTATCTTTTCTGTTAGTCACTGTTACAGACTCTCACTTTTAAATGATTATGCTATAATATACCATTATACCATTATATCGTCTTTCACGTTTGCATGCTTTAAATTCAATTAACTTAATGGATTTGTGATGACCACAGGTACGATGATAGTTATGGGAAGAATAATAATTAGCCTCTTTATAATTATACAGAGTTTCGTCCAATTATGAATGAATGAAAGTTAATAAAGGTACTTAATAATATGTAGAATAAAAAATACAAAGTCGAGTGCACTGGAACAGTTAATAAAAGTTTTATAACAGCTAAATCCATAGTATTTAATTTATAATTAATTGATCAATGACTAATCAACTAACGGTATGCACGTCCGCTCAGATTCTTGTTAAAATTGATACAAATACAAGATTCCGGTCACTCGAAAGACGGTTAAAATGACAATTAAATTATTTTTGTACCCTCCAAACCAAAACGATGTCAATAAGCAATGCTACATAAATAATAAGCAGTAATAAGAATTTAGTTATCGTTCGACATCATTCTCAATGGGAATAACGCTTGGCATTATCCGCACGGTTTTAAACGGTGCGGATAATGCTGGACGTTATTCGCACTGCCAAAACCGTGGAAATAACGCTTGCCTTTTTACACCCTTGCTCTGTTGTGCTAAATGAAATTTTCAAGATCAGGTGAATTTTATTAATATCTAGAGACAAAATAAAAAATCAAGTAATCAAATAAATAAATGAAATAACAATTAATATATAACAAAACAATAATGAAATTCTAATACGTAGCCTACCACTGGATCAGGGATCAACAAACTTTATTAAAGGTTGGCCGTATAGCATACAAGACCACGAACGCGGGCCCCATTGGCCCCATAAATGTTCTGCATAATATAATAATAGTATTAGGCTCTACTTCATTGCAAACCAAAACTTATAACTGAGGAGAAATGCGAACAATTAAGTCTTCTAATCTGTGCTAATCATGGTTGAGTGGCGTGAAACATACAAAAAAGACAACCTAAATATTTAAAAATAAAACGTTAGAATAAAAAAACCCGTAAAAAAACAAAGTTTTTGACTATAAATCCTTTATTTACGAGACATAACTAAAAGTATGTTCATTATAATACGCATCGCATGACAATCCAAAAATCCAAAATTGTAGTTATGTCTCATATATAAAGAATTTATATTTAAAAAAAAATTACTACAGTGTCTACAGTCTGCCTGCTAAATTTCAGCTCGATTTGATCACAGGAAAAGAGTTATAAAAACATGTATAATATAGTTCGCACCGCGAGAAAGACTAGCAGTTACTAGCATTTACATTTACAGATCGGGAATATAATTTTAAAAAGTATCGTCAACATAATTAATACGCACAGCACCGCGAGACAGGAAAATATAAAAAAGCTTGTTCAATAAAATACGCACGCGACACTCTAGCACAAAAATTAACATGCAACATAAAGATAATGTAAAAAAATCATTAATTTAATCACACAGTACATTCGATTGATCTGAAATTTCGACAGATCATTTTGATCGTCGGCACGAGTCTGCCTGCAAAATTTCAGCTCACTAGCTTACGAGGAAGTGGGTTAAAATCGATTCAAAGTTTTGTCGGCACCGCCTGTCCGCCTCAAGCAAGCAATCATACACCACGAGTCAATATAAAGGATTTAATAAATAAAGGTAAAAAAGGATTTTTAAAAACCACGTGTTTATAAGTGGACTAAAAAGAAGAACATTATTTAAAACTTACAAGTTCAACTAATTTGATTTAATATGACTAACAACGTGGGGCGGGTGTTTGGTATAAAAATTAAAGATTTATAATTTAGAAGGCAAAAGAGAGATCTATAAGTGAGAGAAGGAGTGAACTGCATATGTATAAACCTCATAAGCGCCCGCCCCACGTTTTTAAAATAAATTTAGCCCGAGCCTCGTGTTTTTGGTTTACTGGAACGTTATTTTCGTTCGCCATTTTGAATATCTTTTTAACTATTTACTCGAGACCGAATTTTTTTACAATTATGGTGAAAGATTCATCATTTAGCGAAGAAATCGCTTAAATAAATAGCTGAAAGGAATAAAAACAAAATATAAATACGGAAAAATTATTTATTTTCACCGATGGACAAGTTCACTATCGAAGGTATGTATTTTTCATTTGTCACATTTTTAAACAACAACCCCCCCCTCGTCACACATCGTCACAAATGCGTGACCCCCCCTCTCCCCTAGGCATGTGACGTCATTTATGGACGACGGCCCCTAACCCATAGAACTCCTCCTTCCAGTGCCAAAAAAGAGAACATACAGAATTTTACATTTTTGTGTCACCCTTTGTGATGGTGTCACCGGTCTGGTCAGCACCCCTCTAGTGACGCCACTGCTTAGTGTAACTTACTTTAATTTCGTGACGATGACACGTAAAATAGCACACAACAAAAGAGGGCAGATGAAGATTGGAGGTAATTGTTCTAATAGATGCTAATGTTTCAAGATGGACTACCAACGAGGTATAGCGCTATTGTGTTTGCATCCATTTGTCGCCGCTCTTTCATCGTGCGCTCTTTAATAACATGTGACAAAAATTTAAAGAAGGAAAATGTTCCCAACATATGCCAGACAANNNNTGAAATAAAAAAAAGTCATACTTTAAGAACATTTATTAATTTTTTTTAAAAAAGCGTCTAAGTTTTGAACGTGTCCAAAATTTAAGTGTAATTATGCTTACTTTTGTACCTTTCAAAATTAAAGTCAATCATTATTAAATAACTATTTAAGCCGGAAAAGGTATAACGTTACATTTCGACTCAAAATTTTTAATAATTCGAGTGAATTCTCACCATCTTTCCCTCTTTTCACAAATTAAATAAAGGATTCACTTGCTTATCTTTACTGCTGCAAGAATGTGGAATTATGTGTTGTAGACAAAATACTTGAATATAACAGATTATATCTTCAATAATATTCTATATAATGGTCAGACAAGACGTTTTTTAACGTTAAAAAGTCGCCACTTTACTTCGGCTGCCAAACGTACGCATCAAGCGATCTATCAGTGAAAATCGACAAGACTGAAATGTTTTCGTGTGAAAGTAATTTCGTTTTAAAGGATATTACAAAAAAATTACCTATGCTCAAGAAACTATGCTTCTTAGAATACATTACATTAAAATTAATAAGCATGTTTGCACGCCTTTAATATATGTAAATAAAACAAAAATATAAACTCAAAGACATTTAACAAATAATTTTCCTCTTTAAAAAATATAATAAAAAATAAATCCCACCGTTTGATGTTTTTGGAGAAAAATCTTATCCCCCCCCCCATTGTGGTGGAGGGCGTAGTGAGGTGGGGTTCGTCTCACTGGTTTACTCCATGGTGTCGGTATTTCAAAGCCCAGATGGCTTTATTTCATTTAAAATAATTAAATCAAAAGACACCGCCTCTTTCATTTCCGGCTTTTAAAATTTTCTCTCTGGTGCAGCTATTTTTTCTCTTTCTTTTCCTAATTTGTTTTATTGTAGTTTGTTGGCACTGTTTTATTATTGCATGTTAAATGATTTTTTTTATTAATAATGTTTCGCGTTTAAAGTATTTCATTGTATTTCGATTTTATTTCTAGATGAAAAAAAAATAGTCGTCTCTTTTTTTGACATAAAATCGTAAACATTAAAATTTTAGATTTTGGTGTCACCCGGTGCGGCCCGCCCCACCGCACCCACCTAGTGACGCCACTGTTTAGGATGACCAGGGAGTTGGCAAAAAAAGAGAGATTGTTTTAAAGGATGAAATTGAAGTGCGTGTCTGGGACTTAGTTGCAGCATATCGAACGGGGAGATAAACGATTTCTTTGATTGGGAAAAACAAAGACTTTTCCAAAATTAAAATACAGTGGTACCTCGAGATACGAGTTTAATTCGTTCCATAACCTTGCTCGTATGTCAATTTGCTCGTATCTCAAAGCAATTTTTACCATTGAAATTAATTGAAATGCCATTAATCCGTTCCAGCCCAAAAATTTGCTACCCCTAATTGTTTTGTTACGTAATGTATTTATAAAGGCCAAATATAGTATTCTGACATATTGAGAATGTAAAGCAAACAACAAAAAAACAAAACCCCCAAAAAACTGGTTTTATAAAGAGTACCTACATATTTGTATTTTGGTCACTTAAATGTAACTTACACACAACTTAAATGCTACTGTATGCTTAATTTTAGTCACTGCTTTTGTGTTCACTGGTCTTTGCATTTTTCGCCGGATTAAAAAAAAACCAACAAAAAAAAACCAACAAAAAAACTGTCCAAGGAGGTTTTTTCTTCCTCCCTTTCAGAATGCTGCGTAAATGAGTTAGGCAAATGTCATTAAATAGCTCGATCCACGACCAGTTGCAACTTTTTCGGGGCGTTTCTTTTCAACGAACTGTGAAACTCTCTCCCGCATTCCCAAGATCTCTTTTATCTCACTTTTATCCCACCTCTGGCTCTTCCTCAAAACCAATTCCTCCCAGAACCACCGAATGCAGCTGCGTCTGTAACTCTTGTAATTCATCAGTCGTCAGTTCCTGAGAGTGCCCGTATCTCAAATTGTGCTCGTATTTCAAAACACTATTTCGCTCTCTCTACAGCTCGTATCTCAAATAACTCGTATGTCAGGGCACTCGTAATCTCAAGGTACCACTGTATAAGCTAAAACAATGAGGTCATATAATTTTTACAGCGATAATCACCACACGATTTTTTAACTGCTAATGACTGTTTTACTGAGGAATGGTGCAGAAGTGAATTTGCGACAGGCAGAGAAGTGGACGTCTTTAATGATAGCCTCTCAACAGGGATATTTGGAAATAGCAGAATTATTAATCCAGCATGAGTCAGATGTTAATCAAGTCCAAATCGATGGTTGTTGGTCGCCTCAAAAAGTGGGAACAGGTCGCTGGTTGATTTGTTGATTTAAAAAAATGCTCAAGTTAATCAGGAGCAGAACGAAAAATGGACACTACTTTGACGACTTTGTCGAAAAATATTTTTGAAATTGTTGATCT
>CALYLW010001110.1:487666-520166 GCA_944989445.1 Ampullaceana balthica
TCTCTCTCTCTCTCTCTCTCTCCCAAACACACACGCACTCACTCTCTCTCTCTCTCTCTCTCTCTCTCTCCCAAACACACACGCACTCACTCTCTCTCTCTCTCTCTCTCTCTCTCTCCCAAACACACACGCACTCACTCTCTCTCTCTCTCTCTCTCTCTCTCTCCCAAACACACACGCACTCACTCTCTCTCTCTCTCTCTCTCTCTCTCCCAAACACACACGCACTCACTCTCTCTCTCTCTCTCTCTCTCTCTCTCCCAAACACACACGCACTCACTCTCTCTCTCTCTCTCTCTCTCTCCCAAACACACACGCACTCACTCTCTCTCTCTCTCTCTCTCTCTCTCCCAAACACACACGCACTCACTCTCTCTCTCTCTCTCTCTCTCTCTCTCCCAAACACACACGCACTCACTCTCTCTCTCTCTCTCTCTCTCTCTCTCTCCCAAACACACACGCACTCACTCTCTCTCTCTCTCTCTCTCTCTCCCAAACACACACGCACTCACTCTCTCTCTCTCTCTCTCTCTCTCCCAAACACACACGCACTCACTCTCTCTCTCTCTCTCTCTCTCTCTCTCCCAAACACACACGCACTCACTCTCTCTCTCTCTCTCTCTCTCCCAAACACACACGCACTCACTCTCTCTCTCTCTCTCTCTCTCTCCAAACACACACGCACTCACTCACTCTCTCTCTCTCTCTCTCTCTCCCAAACACACACACGCACTCACTCTCTCTCTCTCTCTCTCTCTCTCCCAAACACACACACACGCACTCACTCTCTCTCTCTCTCTCTCCCAAACACACACACGCACTCACTCTCTCTCTCTCTCTCTCTCTCTCAAACACACACACACGCACTCACTCTCTCTCTCTCTCTCTCTCTCTCAAACACACACACACGCACTCACTCTCTCTCACTCTCTCTCTCTCCCAAACACACACACACACGCACTCACTCTCTCTCACTCTCTCTCTCTCCCAAACACACACACACGCACTCACTCTCTCTCACTCTCTCTCTCTCCCAAACACACACACACGCACTCACTCTCTCTCACTCTCTCTCTCTCCCAAACACACACACACGCACTCACTCTCTCTCACTCTCTCTCTCTCCCAAACACACACACACGCACTCACTCACTCTCACTCTCTCTCTCTCCCAAACACACACACACGCACTCACTCACTCTCACTCTCTCTCTCTCCCAAACACACACACGCACTCACTCACTCTCACTCTCTCTCTCTCCCAAACACACACACACGCACTCACTCTCTCACTCTCTCTCTCTCCCAAACACACACACACGCACTCACTCTCACTCTCTCTCTCTCCCAAACACACACACACGCACTCACTCACTCTCACTCTCTCTCTCTCCCAAACACACACACACGCACTCACTCACTCTCACTCTCTCTCTCTCCCAAACACACACACACGCACTCACTCACTCTCACTCTCTCTCTCTCCCAAACACACACACACGCACTCACTCACTCTCACTCTCTCTCTCTCCCAAACACACACACACGCACTCACTCACTCTCACTCTCTCTCTCTCCCAAACACACACACACGCACTCACTCACTCTCACTCTCTCTCTCTCCCAAACACACACACACGCACTCACTCTCACTCTCTCTCTCTCCCAAACACACACACACGCACTCACTCACTCTCACTCTCTCTCTCTCCCAAACACACACACACACGCACTCACTCTCACTCTCTCTCTCTCCCAAACACACACACACGCACTCACTCTCACTCTCTCTCTCTCCCAAACACACACACACGCACTCACTCTCACTCTCTCTCTCTCCCAAACACACACACACGCACTCACTCTCACTCTCTCTCTCTCCCAAACACACACACACGCACTCACTCTCACTCTCTCTCTCTCCCAAACACACACACACACGCACTCACTCTCACTCTCTCTCTCTCCCAAACACACACACACGCACTCACTCTCACTCTCTCTCTCTCCCAAACACACACACACGCACTCACTCTCACTCTCTCTCTCTCCCAAACACACACACACGCACTCACTCTCACTCTCTCTCTCTCTCCCAAACACACACACACGCACTCACTCTCACTCTCTCTCTCTCCCAAACACACACACACACGCACTCACTCTCACTCTCTCTCTCTCTCCCAAACACACACACACGCACTCACTCTCACTCTCTCTCTCTCTCCCAAACACACACACACGCACTCACTCTCACTCTCTCTCTCTCTCCCAAACACACACACACGCACTCACTCTCACTCTCTCTCTCTCCCAAACACACACACACGCACTCACTCTCACTCTCTCTCTCTCTCCCAAACACACACACACGCACTCACTCTCACTCTCTCTCTCTCCCAAACACACACACACGCACTCACTCTCTCTCTCTCTCTCCCAAACACACACACACGCACTCACTCTCTCTCTCTCTCTCTCCCAAACACACACACACGCACTCACTCTCACTCTCTCTCTCTCCCAAACACACACACACGCACTCACTCTCACTCTCTCTCTCTCCCAAACACACACACACGCACTCACTCTCACTCTCTCTCTCTCCCAAACACACACACACGCACTCACTCTCACTCTCTCTCTCTCCCAAACACACACACACGCACTCACTCTCACTCTCTCTCTCTCCCAAACACACACACACGCACTCACTCTCACTCTCTCTCTCTCCCAAACACACACACACGCACTCACTCTCACTCTCTCTCTCTCCCAAACACACACACACGCACTCACTCTCACTCTCTCTCTCTCCCAAACACACACACACGCACTCACTCTCACTCTCTCTCTCTCCCAAACACACACACACGCACTCACTCTCACTCTCTCTCTCTCCCAAACACACACACACGCACTCACTCTCACTCTCTCTCTCTCCCAAACACACACACACGCACTCACTCTCACTCTCTCTCTCTCCCAAACACACACACACGCACTCACTCTCACTCTCTCTCTCCCAAACACACACACACGCACTCACTCTCACTCTCTCTCTCTCCCAAACACACACACACGCACTCACTCTCACTCTCTCTCTCTCCCAAACACACACACACGCACTCACTCTCACTCTCTCTCTCTCCCAAACACACACACACGCACTCACTCTCACTCTCTCTCTCTCCCAAACACACACACACGCACTCACTCTCACTCTCTCTCTCTCCCAAACACACACACACGCACTCACTCTCACTCTCTCTCTCTCCCAAACACACACACACGCACTCACTCTCACTCTCTCTCTCTCCCAAACACACACACACGCACTCACTCTCACTCTCTCTCTCTCCCAAACACACACACACGCACTCACTCTCACTCTCTCTCTCTCCCAAACACACACACACGCACTCACTCTCACTCTCTCTCCCAAACACACACACACGCACTCACTCTCACTCTCTCCCAAACACACACACACGCACTCACTCTCTCTCTCTCCCAAACACACACACACGCACTCACTCTCACTCTCTCTCTCTCCCAAACAAACACACACGCACTCACTCTCACTCTCTCTCTCTCCCAAACACACACACGCACTCACTCTCACTCTCTCTCTCTCTCCCAAACTCACACGCACTCACTCTCACTCTCTCTCTCTCTCCCAAACTCACACGCACGCACTCTCACTCTCTCTCTCTCCCAAACACACACGCACGCACTCACACTCTCTCTCTCTCCCAAACACACACGCACGCACTCACACTCTCTCTCTCTCCCAAACACACACGCACGCACTCACACTCTCTCTCTCTCCCAAACACGCGCGCACTCACACTCTCTCTCTCTCCCAAACACGCGCGCACCCACACTCTCTCTCTCTCTCCCACACACGCGCGCACCCACACTCTCTCTCTCTCTCCCACACACGCGCGCACCCACACTCTCTCTCTCTCCCACACACGCGCGCACCCACACTCTCTCTCTCTCCCACACACGCGCGCACCCACACTCTCTCTCTCTCCCACACACGCGCGCACCCACACTCTCTCTCTCTCTCCCACACACGCGCGCACCCACTCTCTCTCTCTCTCCCCACACACGCGCGCACCCACTCTCTCTCTCTCCCCCCCCACACGCGCGCACCCACTCTCTCTCTCTCCCCCCCACACGCGCGCACCCACTCTCTCTCTCTCCCCCCCCACACGCGCGCACCCACTCTCTCTCTCTCCCCCCCACACGCGCGCACCCACTCTCTCTCTCTCCCCCCCACACGCGCGCACCCACTCTCTCTCTCTCCCCCCCACACGCGCGCACCCACTCTCTCTCTCTCCCCCCCCACACGCGCACCCACTCTCTCTCTCTCCCCCCCACACGCGCGCACCCACTCTCTCTCTCTCCCCCCCACACGCGCGCACCCACTCTCTCTCTCTCCCCCCCACACGCGCGCACCCACTCTCTCTCTCTCCCCCCCACACGCGCGCACCCACTCTCTCTCTCTCCCCCCCCCACACGCGCGCACCCACTCTCTCTCTCTCCCCCCCCCACACGCGCGCACCCACTCTCTCTCTCTCCCCCCCCCACACGCGCGCACCCACTCTCTCTCTCTCCCCCCCACACGCGCGCACCCACTCTCTCTCTCTCCCCCCCACACGCGCGCACCCACTCTCTCCCCCACACGCGCACCCTCTCTCTCTCTCCCCCACACGCACGCACTCACTCTCTCTCTCTCCCCACACGCACGCACTCACTCTCTCTCTCTCCCCACACGCACGCACTCACTCTCTCTCTCTCCCCACACGCACGCACTCACACTCTCTCTCCCCCCCACGCACGCACTCACACTCTCTCCCCCCACGCACGCACGCACCCACACTCTCTCTCCACACGCACGCACGCACCCACTCTCTCTCTCCACACGCACGCACGCACCCACTCTCTCTCCCCCCCACACGCACGCACGCACCCACTCTCTCTCCCCCCCACACGCACGCACGCACCCACTCTCTCTCCCCCCCACACGCACGCACGCACCCACTCTCTCTCCCCCCACACGCACGCACGCACCCACTCTCTCTCCCCCCCACACGCACGCACCCACCCACTCTCTCTCCCCCCCACACGCACGCACCCACCCACCCTCTCTCCCCCCCACACGCACGCACCCACCCACCCTCTCTCCCCCCCACACGCACGCACCCACCCACCCTCACTCCCCCCCACACGCACGCACCCACCCACCCTCTCTCCCCCCCACACGCACGCACCCACCCACCCTCTCTCCCCCCCACACGCACGCACCCACCCACCCTCTCTCCCCCCCACACGCACGCACCCACCCACCCTCTCTCCCCCCCCACACGCACGCACCCACCCACCCTCTCTCCCCCCCACACCACACCCCCCCACCCCACCCCACCCCACCCCCCCCCACCCCCCCCCCTCACACCCCACCCCACACACACACCCCACCCCCCCCCACCACCACCCCCCCACCCCACACACCCCCCCCACCACCCCCCCCACCCCCCCCTCCCCCCCCCCACACGCACGCACCCACCCTCTCTCCCCCCCACACGCACGCACCCACCCTCTCACCCCCCCCCCACACGCACGCACCCACCCTCTCTCCCCCCCCCACACGCACGCACCCACCCTCTCTCCCCCCCCCACACGCACGCACCCACCCTCTCTCCCCCCCCCCACACGCACGCACCCACCCTCTCTCCCCCCCACACGCACGCACCCACCCTCTCTCCCCCCCCACACGCGCGCACCCACCCTCTCTCCCCCCCAACACACGCGCACCCACCCTCTCTCCCCCCCCACACACGCGCACCCACCCTCTCTCCCCCCCCACACACGCGCACCCACCCTCTCTCCCCCCCACACACGCGCACCCACCCTCTCTCCCCCACACGCGCACTCACCCTCTCTCTCCCCCACACGCGCACTCACTCTCTCTCTCTCACACACATCGCGCACTCACTCTCTCTCTCTCACACACACGCACTCACACTCTCACTCCTCTCTCTCTCACTCTCTCTCCCACACACACGCACTCACTCTCTCTCTCACACACACACACACACGTGTGCGTGCACTCACTCTCTCCCCCCACACACGCGCACCCACCCTCTCTCCCCCCCCACACGCGCACCCACCCTCTCTCCCCCCCCCCACACGCGCGCACTCTCTCTCTCTCACACACACACACACACACGCACTCACACACTCTCTCTCTCACACACACACGCACTCACTCACTCTCACACACACACGCACTCACTCTCTCTCTCTCTCACACACACGCACTCACACTCTCCCTCTCACACACACGCACTCACACGCTCTCTCTCTCTTTCTCTCTCACACACACGCACTCTCTCTCTCTCTCTCACTCTCTCTCTCTCTCTCCCCCACACACGCACTCACGTTCTCTCTCTCTCTCCCCACACACGAAATCACTTTCTCTCTCTCTCTCCCACACACACACTCTCTCTCTCTCTCTCACACACACACTCTCTCTCTCTCTCACACACACACTCTCTCTCTCTCTCTCTCTCTCCCACACACGAAATCACTTTCTCTCTCTCTCTCTCTCTCTCCCACACACGAAATCACTTTCTCTCTCTCTCTCTCTCCCACACACGAAATCACTTTCTCTCTCTCTCTCTCTCTCTCCCACACACGCACTCTCTCTCTCTCTCTCACTCTCTCTCTCTCACACGCACGCACTCAAACACTCTCTCTCCCATACGCACTCACTCTCTCTCTCTCTGATGTGTGTTGGAACATTATTTTAATTTTTTGGGGGGAAAAGGGGGGGGGGCGGGCGGCAAATTCCTCGCTGTTAATTAGCTAATTTTTAAAACGTGAAAATAATTTTTTTTATCTTGGCTTCTATTTTATTAAACGAAATGAAGAACTATATTAAAATACGATAGCTCCATTATAAATCGAATGTCTTCTGATACTAATGTTGAGCTTGAAAACATAGTATGACAATAATGTGCTGGTATAATAGGGGCTGACAGTATGACAATAATGTGCTGGTATAACAGGGGCTGCTGACAGTATGACAATAATGTGCTGGTATAACAGGGGCTGACAGTATGACAATAATTGAATCAAGTTTGAGTTTAACGTAAGTGAACTATTGGAAAAAAAATTGTTGGCGTATTTGTATGCTTATATTATAATGCCTTTTTGTTTTGTGGCATAAACAAAAATAATGGAAACAATGGCTTCTAGTGGAAATAAAACTTGGCACAAATAAATAAATACAACATTGGGGATGGGGGGCGGGAAATTCCTCGTTGTTAATTAGCTATTTTTAAAACGTTAAAATAAATTTTAATAAATTAAAAGAAAAAGCCAAGATAAGAAGAACACAACATTAATAAAGTTTATTGAAAATGGATGAAATCAGAAATTGGATAAAAAAAGAATAGGCTATTAAATAAAGACCGACAATTAGTTGTAAAAGCAAAAGAGAAAAAACAAAGTGACAAGAAGTTCTTGTTAGAATATTTGACATTATTAAATCCTGACGAAATTGAATATGACTTTTTAAGGTCACAGAGAGAGAGGGCAATACTGTTGCAAATAAAGGCAATATTCTGGAACGAATGCATTAGCTTGCAAAGTACGTTCGAGCACTAGGAGAACATAGTGGGAAAAGGGGTAAAAAACTTGTCAACTAAAATTCAAACTGAGCTAAAAGCAATTTTAGGAGATACAGTTCACGAAAAATCATTTTTCTTCAATAACAATATACCAAATATTGTTCAAGTTCCATTGTATTTGATAGCTCTTCATTTATTTGACATACGGATCAAACAAGTCCAGTTGTGCGATAGGTAAAGATTGAAAATCATAAATAAAGTAGACACTGTAGAATCTTTCAAAGATTTCATTCAAATTCAAGCAAAAGTGAATCTGCTTACGACTTTTCTGAAATGATTTTGAATAAATGATGATCTTAAAACAATGGACTGCACATGCCCAAAATGTGTTAATACTTCTTAAGGGCTGGAAAGTATACAAGTATTACAAGTGTTCAACAAAGGCGCAAAAACATAAGATCTCATGTCAAACTCGTTCAAACAGTCAAACCTAATTTCTTATCCAACTATCTTAGTACACTTGAGCGTTGCTACGCATTTTTTCGAAGTCCATACACTGTTGGAAATACCTAATGGCTTCTACAAGCAAGTCATTCAGACTTCAGGATACCTAATAGTGAATATACCATGGAGCCATTTTGAGGTTACTTTGTAAGCTATAGAACTGAAAGATGCAGACAAAAGCTCAACACACGAACAGACGCAAGAACTTTGCTAGTCACAATGAAATATTTTTATTTTCAGTTATATAAAAAGGTGCCCGAAATTCTTTACAAACGTATAGTGCTCAACAAAAACTTTCTTAGCAGTGACTACTTACAGAGAAACTTATGGAATGGAATACGTAAGGGATGCTTTGACATTTGGTAAAATTTTATGTGGAGACCTCATCATTTTAATCGAACCTTCCAATCAAAGAACAAGAGAGCAAATTTTTGGTGATCGAAGAAATTATGTATGTATCCATGCTATGTAGAATAAAAGATAAGAAAAAATTTGGTTTCTACATAAGATGAGATTAGTGTTTAAATTCGTGTGAGGCTTTTTCAGTTATATAGAATTTAGAAAATAGACATGATTTTCTTACACCAGCTAATCTACTGGACTTTGAAATGTTGTCTTTAAATTAGAGTATTCAAAATATCCCACATGACATAGTCAGGCAAGGAATATTTTAACCCCATGAATAGAAAGGAATATAATGAATTTAAGACTATGTGTTTTATTTAAGTTATATAAGTTTATAAAGATATTTAGGCTGGAAGTTACCCTGGCTAAAATAATATAATTAATTCGAACATTGCTTAAAACTGTCTTAAGTAATGCAAGGTGTTAAAAGGTTTCTCTAAAATTATTTTAATGAAAAATTAATGACGATCAATTACGAATACACCAAAATTGTCTAATCTATTGCTATTTTAGCTATTCAGCATAACATGGCTGAAAACATTGATACATGAAAGATTGAGCCATGAGGAAAAACATTAAACTTTAATTTCATTAAGTATTAAGAAATGAAGCCTTTCTTTTTAACATAAAAATTAAAAATATATAGTGTTCTTATTATTACTTTCTAATAACTTTTTTTTTACTTTACAGCGTTAAAATATATTTTTTTGGGGGGGGGGCGGGGGCGGCAAATTTGGTTTCTGCCCCGGCTGCACATACCCACGCTACGCCGCTGTTTAAAATTAAACTAGAATGGTGAACTTTATGAAAAGCATCTGACAAGAAGTTAATAATATTGTATAAATGTGATGATCAAAATCCTTTTGATATATAAAATATTAGACCTCTTTGCACCTAGCGAACAATTTATGAAATAAAAATTTTCATTTGAAATTTATAATATAAAAATAAAAAATAAATGAACGTCCAAAAAAACAAAACAAACAACTTAACCCAAACAAAGGGTTGAAAATGATTTAGGATTGATTTTAAGTTTAAAATTTGTAGGGAGCGATTGGTTCTGATTTGTTGGTGATACATTCGAATTTCGAAGTATTGACCTTTACTGTTGTTTAGTTTTTACTAAAGTTATTAATTTATTATTTAAAATTTTATACCCAAGAAGAAAATAAAAGTTTTATATAAACATGAAAAGAGGACTTAGCGCTTTTATCGATAAGGACGGCAATCCATTTCGTATATCCTGCCAAATACCTGCAAATTACTAAGTTAGCAATTTGAATCGACACTATGAAAAAAGTAAAAAAGAGTTTGCATCGCGGTATCCAAATGCAATCTGAATTAACAAAAGGCAAGCATGATAAGTTAAAGTCCGGAATATGTCAACAGGAGACACTACTGAAAAGAAGGTGTCACTTCAACTGCGGCAAGAACTGCTGGAGCTTAACGAACTTATTCTAAAGGGGGCTTTTTAGAATCGAGGAAGTATTTCAATAATAGTTCCAAATAAATCCAGACACAAATTACAATGAATCTTTGTACTTCATAATGGAATTCATAATATCAAAGCATCGAGCAGTAACTAGTAATCGGCGTCTGACAGAACCTCTCCGTACCACAACTACAAGTTACCAACCAGATTTAAAGAAACGTGCAAGGTCAAACCAAGGCTTCTCAGCAGAATCATAATCATAACATTTAATGTTCACCAAATCACGAGTCTATACGTAGCACGGTTTCTATTCATATAGTGTTAAAACAATTCAAAAGTTAAAATCATTTAACTCACATAAAATGCTTTTTTAATTTTAAAAAAAAATTCTTAAAAGGAATAGTTCATCGCGAGCGTGGTCGTGACCCCTAGTGCTTCAATGCGACAATTAAAAAAAAATTGCATGATTATGTATTTACATTTACTCTATATCAGCAGCTTCAATCCAAATAATGGCCTGATTTATATACTGCATGATTATGTGTAGAAGGGGTATTATTTATATAATGCATGATTATGTTTACACAATGACACTCAATTAGCAGCTTCAGTCCAACAAAGTGCATTATTTATATACTGCATGATTATGTGTACACAGTGACTATATTAGCAGCTCCAGTCCAACAAAGGGCATTATTTATATGCTGTATGATTATGTGTACACATTGACACTAATAGCAGCTTCAGTCCAACAAAGGGCATTATTTATATACTGTATGATTATGTGTACACATTGACACTAATAGCAGCTTCAGTCCAACAAAGGGCATTATTTATATCCTGTATGATTATGTGTACACATTGACACTAATAGCAGCTTCAGTCCAACAAAGGGCATTATTTATATACTGCATGATTATGTGTACACAGTGACTATATTAGCAGCTCCAGTCCAACACAGGTCATTATTTATATACTGCATGATTATGTGTACACAGTGACTATATTAGCAGCTCCAGTCAAACAAAGTGCATTATTTATATACTGCATGATTATGTATACACAGTGACTTTATTATCAGCTCCAGTCCAACAAAGTGCATTATTTATATACTGCATGATTATGTGTACACAGTGACTTTATTAGCAGCTTCAGTCCAACAAAGGGCTTTATTTATATACTGCATGATTTTGTGTATACACTGACAATATATTAGCAGCTTCAGTCTAACAAATGCTACATGTCTATACCTGACCCATTTGTAGTGACGCCTTCATTTAACTCAGCAAGTTTGCTTTTTCTTAATTCCGATTGCAGCATATAACCATGATGCAAACTCTTCATGACATTTTCATAGTGTCGCTTCAAAATGATGGCTTTGTAATTTGCTAGCCATGTTTGGCAGATAAGACAAATTTGCTTACCCTCATTATATTTATTTGTAGTCTTCTTCCCATTCTAATAGAAAACTTCCATTTTCAATATTGTATTTTCTGCAAATGTTTGAAATATTTGATGTAAACTTATAAATAATAATACCTTACTAAATTTTAGTAGGACTTACAGACCGATGATAGCCAATACTATTATGTGTGTATTTTTACCGGAACCATAACAAGAAAAATAGTAGTTAACATCACAAACCAACCAGAAACTAATAGTTTCATTCAAATTAAAAAACAAAACAACTTTTATTTATTTTTTATAATAAATATTTCAAACTAAAAGATTTAATAGTATAAAGTGTTCGTGAGAAGCAATGTGAACATGGAAGAGTATCATTGGTAGGCCTGTCAACAGGTGCCCGGGAACCCGGGTACCCGTTGCCGAGCAATTACCCGGGTAGTAAAATTGCGCCGGGTACCCATAAAAATTTTAATGCAATATCTACACCAGTGCTATCCAACCTGTCTAAAATGGCCCGCCAGATCTTGGTACAATTAACAATATTTTTTAAAATAAAAAATAAAATAGTTTTTAAAAAAATAATAAAAAGACCTTGATTGATTCAGTATTTTTGAAAATTTAGTACAGACTACTTGAGAATTGTGGCGTTTTTACTATGACGGGGTGTGTGCTGCAAATTAGGCGGTGGTTTGGTAGATTTATGTTCAGGGTGTCCCATGTCAACATTGGTGAAACTTCCAGTCACGTGATATCGGATAGTAGCAGTCTCCTTTTGCTGCTTTGGTCAGGGTGGGGGGGGGGCAGGGTCACGCTGTAACCAAAGCCTATAATTAACAAGGTTCACCAACAAATCGGCCCCGGACAAAACGGCCCCGGACTAATAGATGGACTAAAAGTAAAATGTTCAATCAAATATTAAATTCATATTTTTACTCACCTATTCAGTGTCAGGTTTTGCTAATAATAAACAATAATAATGACATCACAATAGTGAATTTAATGTATTTTGAAAATATTAACAATTTGTCTGGGGCCGTTTTGACTGGGGCCGTTTTGACGGGTCACCAATTAACAACCGCGTTTGGAATGATGCATGGCTAATGGTCAAAGGGTTTGAAGCTACCTGGTCATCTTAAAAATGCCTGTGTCTCCCAAGATTGGTTTTGATTTTAAAGATAGGCAACCACGGCAGTTAAGGTCCGTTCTGGAAGGAATGTTAACAATAGAACGAGGGTAATCAAAATGTCACTTAAGGGTACTATAAAATTCGTAGATAACTGATGAGGAATGTTAACTAGCTGAAATTAAACCTGCCTGGGTTCGTCGAGGGGGTGTCCATCCTTTTTATTTTTAAACATAAAAAGACCAGTAGTTGGTTTTTAGTTCAAGAATATGATCCATTCAGAAGTACGAAGCAGAATAAAAGCTGTGTTTGTGGTAGTGCAATTCACCCAAAAAGAAAATCTGAGAGACAACAGGTACGATTTTTCAAAGGAAATTTGTTTCTAAAAAAGAGAAAGCCAATATGACGAGTAGGAAACGAAAAGTTACAGTAGAGTATCGTACTTTTAACTCTTCGTGGGAACTAGAATTTTGTTTCTTTGCTTAATGAAAAGCCAGTGTGTTTGATTTGTCAGGCTACTATTTCCGTTATCAAAAGGGCAAATCTGCAGAGACACCACAAGTCAGTGCATGCCGATTTTTATAACGATTATCCGAAATGAACGAAGCCAATATAAAAAATTTAGTTTTTTAAAGAAGAATTTAAATGGCTAGCGAAATATTTCCAGTCAGCTTTTTCAGTTCAAGTGATTGTTCTACTGAAGAGTCTTTTAATATTTGCTGGTTATTAGCAAAGAAAACAAATCGTATCTAGATAGTGAGACGGTTAAACTTTTTTTTTCAAGAATGTGCTGATTCATTATTTTCTGAGTTTAAAAAAGGAGCAATAAAGAAACACATATCTTATCTTCAGTTTTCCAACCAGACTGTTGCAAAGCGTGTTGAAAGTATGTCCAGTAATATATTGGAGCAGTTGCTTACGGATTTAAAACTGCTTCTGTTTTCAGTCTGGCATTGGATGAATCATGTCATATCACTGACACGGCCCAACTCATTGTTTGGGTTAGGTTTGACAAGGGGCAGACATTTAAAGAAGACCTATTGACACTAATTCCTTTGAAAAATACAACCCGTGGTGAGGATGATTCTCCAACAATGGTAGGAATGAAAGTTGGCCTCATTGGCTTGCTGATGGCTGACAATGATTTTCCAGACATTCTGTTCTTTATCTTTTTAAGACTTTGTTTAGCGCACCACCCGAAAAAAAATCACTTTGGCACCCCTTTGCTCATTGTTTTTACACCCCTGAATTATAGTAGCATTTCAATGTCAGCATTTTTCATCGCTGATTCATTACATATAAATTGACATTTACATAATAAACAAAGAAGTATAAGGCTAATAGAGGGCATAACGGCGAAAATTTTGAGGCATTTCGAAAGGGTAACTGTAATAATGGCAAATAACTCTTAATGCCTTAGTGTACGATATCATGATTGTATGAGTTGTTGTTCTTGAATAATAAATACAGGAAGTCGATTATGAGACACATCATGGCCGGAGTCTGTTTAAATCATTACATTGGCGACGAGGTAAATTTCTAATCAGAATCCACGAACTTCTTCGTCAAATATAATCCAAATATCTTTGGATAAGAAGATCTATGATCTAAAAGGATTGATAAGTATTGAAAACGGATTTTAATTAGTTCGATTACTGAAATCAAGATTTAAATCTAACGAGGAGACAAAATTTATAACATGGCTTTCGCACAGCTACCAGTACCAGCCTACCCTGAATTCGATACGAAGTCAGAATGTGTGGCTACTCGATGGTACAAGAGGGTGTCAAGGCTAACAAATAACTTGTTTGTGGCATACAATGTCACCGATGAAAGCAGAAAAAAGCTCTCCTACTAACATATGCAGGTAATGATCTTAATGATATAGTCGAATCGCTACCGGACTCGGAAACAACTCCAACACCGGATGAATCAGTGTTTGATAAGCTCATTCAATCATTGAATAGTTACTTTAATCCAAGAGTAAACAAAGAGATTCAAAGATATGCTTTTAGACAGCTCCACCAACAAACTGATGAAATAGAAACCTTTTACTGTGAGCTAAACCAGCTAGCACCATCGTGTGAGTTCCACAGCCCTGACGAAGAGATAAAGTCACAACTAATAGCTGGTTGTAAATCATTCAAGGTACGGGAAAAAAGGAATAAACAATCCTAACATTTTGCTGACAGACTTGTTACAGTTTGCCAGAACCTGTGAAATCACGCAAAAACATGCAAAGCAGGTAGAAGGAAATAATTCATCTCTTCATAAAATTAGATCTACTCCTACTCCTAGTTCCACTAGTAACAGCCAACCCAAACAATACAATTATAGATCTACTCCTACTCCTAGTTCCACTAATAACAGTCAACCCAAACAATACAATTATAGATCTACTCCTAGTTCCACTAGTAACAGCCAACCCAAACAATACAATTATAGATCTACTCCTACTCCTAGTTCCACTAATAACAGTCAACCCAAACAATACAATTATAGATCTACTCCTACTCCTAGTTCCACTAATAACAGTCAACCCAAACAATACAATTATAGATCTACTCCTACTCCTAGTTCCACTAGTAACAGCCAACCCAAACAATACAATTATAGATCTACTCCTACTCCTAGTTCCACTAATAACAGTCAACCCAAACAATACAATTATAGATCTACTCCTACTCCTAGTTCCACTAGTAACAGCCAACCCAAACAATACAATTATAGATCTACTCCTACTCCTAGTTCCACTAATAACAGTCAACCCAAACAATACAATTATAGATCTACTCCTACTCCTAGTTCCACTAGTAACAGCCAACCCAAACAATACAATTATAGATCTACTCCTACTCCTAGTTCCACTAATAACAGTCAACCCAAACAATACAATTATAGATCTACTCCTAGTTCCACTAGTAACAGCCAACCCAAACAATACAATTATAGATCTACTCCTAGTTCCACTAGTAACAGCCAACCCAAACAATACAATTATAGATCTACTCCTAGTTCCACTAGTAACAGCCAACCCAAACAATACAATTATAGATCTACTCCTACTCCTAGTTCCACTAGTAACAGCCAACCCAAACAATACAATTATAGATCTACTCCTAGTTCCACTAGTAACAGCCAACCCAAACAATACAATTATAGATCTACGCCAAAACAAAACAGAGTTTCTACCTCTGAATTTAAGAATTGTGGAAGAGCATGGCCTAATGAAGGTGGTCAGAAGTATTGTCCAGCTTTCAATAAACAATGCAGAGCATGTGATAAGAACAACCACTTTGCAATGGTTTGCAACAGCGCAGCCAAACCAGCATTTCAACTGAAACGCACCCCACACCAGAAACAACGTTTTAAAAAGCATGTTAGAAACGTGAATGACACTTTAGAAGAAAACTATGTGTTCATGTCCACCACACAAGGCATATGTCTACCTTTATTTGATGTTACCATCAATGGGAGCATGAAACAAGCATTAGCTGATTCTGGAGCAAGCATCAACATTCTACCAGAATATGTATTTAAAAAGCTAACTCCCAAACCTCATCTGAATAGTAGCAAAACCAAGATATTTCCATTTTCATCAAGTCAACCACAAAATGTTATAGGGAAATTAAATGCATCAATATCACACAAAAATATTGACATATCTGCCGATTACCTTGTTGTGAAAACAAAGGAAATACCCATTATTGGTTGGAAAACTTGTCTTGAGCTTCAACTTCTTCAGAAAGTGACTGCAGTGAGCAACTGTGAAATTTCTGCACAGTTCCCAGACATCTTTACAGGACTAGGCAAGCTGAAGGATCATTCAGTAAAATTTCATATTGATGAGACAGTCACACCAATTGCGCAACGCTACAGACGATCCGAGGCAGATCCCGTGTCGTGGGTTCAAGCCCACGCACTGGCAAGGCCCCTGGGGCATTTTGCTGGCCACACATTCCCCTGCTCGTTTGTGGTGGCTAAAAACTTGTGAACGCTACATCATTTGACCCATAGTCCGTCATGGACTGGAAAGGGGGTCATTACAGAAGAATACCATTCCATATGCGAAAAAAGAAGATTATCTCAAGAAAGAAGAAAGCATGGGTGTTATTGAAAAAGCTACAGGAGCAACTCCATGGGTATCACCAATTGTCATTGTTCCTAAACCTAAAAGTCCAGACCAGATCCGTGTAAGTGTTGACATGAGAGCACCTAATACAGCTATCAAACGAGAACGTCACAACATGCCAACTTTAGACGAACTCTCAACAACGCTTTCTGGATCTACAATTTTCAGTAAACTAGACTTAAATCAAGGCTACAACCAGATCGAACTGGATGAAGAATCTAGATACATTACAACTTTTGCTACATACAAAGGTTTATACAGATTCAAAAGACTAGTTTTGGAGTAAACAGTGCTGCTGAGATTTTTCAAGAATCCATCCGACAAGCTTTAAATGGTCTAAATGGAGTTATCAACTTCAGCGATGACATTCTGGTATATGGACGAAACAAAGCAGATCATGACAGTAATCTTAAAAATGTATTTCAGAGACTGCGAGAGAAGAACTTGACCCTAAATGCAAATAAGTGCAAGTTTAGACAAAATTCAATAGAATTTCTTGGTCATATCTTCACTGCAGAAGGCATGAATCCATGTCCCAACAAACTTCAAGACATAAATATACAATCACCAAAGACAATCAGTGAAGTGAGAAGTCTCATAGGCATGATGAACTTCTGTGGATCACGATTCGTTCCTGATTATGCTACATTAACTCATGATCTGAGACAGCTAACGCAGAAGAATAGTGTTTTCAAGTGGACAAGAAAACATGACAAGATACTTCAAACATTGAAAGAAAAAACTTAAAACCTCTGCAAATCTAGCCTACTTTGATCCATCAAAAGAGAATCAAATATTTGTATACGCAAGTCCAGTTGGGATCTCAGCTATCTTAACACAGAGCACTCAAAACCAGCATCCCCAAACAGTTCAGTACGCTAGTAGAGCTCTCACACCAACTGAAAAAAGATACTATCAGACTGAGAGAGAAGCACTTGCAGTTACTTGGTCATATGAACATTTTCACATTTATCTATATGGCTCTCCATTATTCACAATCTACACTGATCACATGCCATTAGTTACACTTTTTGGAAATCCTAAGACCCAACTTCCAGCAAGAATTGAGAGATGGGTGATGAGATGCTAAGCTTGCAACATGAAAATCAAGTACCAAATTGGTAAAGACAATCCTGCTGATTATATGAGTAGACATCCGGCTCATCATGCGCCAAGTACAAGAGAAGAGAAAATTGCTGAAGAATATATCCAGTATTTAACTGACAATGCTATTCCAAAGGCTATAACCTTACAACAAGTTTCTGATGAGACTGCTAAAGATCCTACTTTGCAGGCCGTCATCAAATCACTTGAAACAGGACAATAGAACAGACATACTAAATCTGTCCCAGTTGAAGAAATAAGAACATTTGATACACTCAAGCAATGTGCACGAGAATTGACAGTTAATCAAGATGGAATTCTTCTCAAGTCCAAACAAATTGTCATACCGACATCAATACAGAAACAAGCTGTTGATTTAGCACACAGTGGACACCAAGGGCAAACAAAGACTTTAGCTTTGCTACGTGAGAATGTTTGGTTCCAAGGCATGAATGCAGCTGTTAAGAAAAAGGTTACAAACTGCCGAGCTTGTCAAGTTGCTACATATCACGTCATTAGACAAAATAATGCCAAGGCAAAAGCTACCATGAAGCACTATGCTGACAAGAAACAGTACGTAAAACCTTCAACTATTCAAACCGGAGATAATGTGCTTGTCAAAGACACAAGATCTATTCGACCATTAACTCCTTATGAACCAATACCTTATACTGTCACACAAAAGAAAGGTACTATGGTTACTGCTCAAAGAAATGACAAAACCATCACGAGAAACAGCAGATTCTTCCAACAGTCACCACGAGCGCCTACATCAGCTGACCTAATCGAAGAAGAAGAACTTTCTACTGAACCAACAGTCGACATCCCAGATGAGACTACAGTCGAGCCTGTCCCCGCAGCTGACGTCGATTTACCTAACCATAAATTACAGCGTCCCAGAAGAACTCGAAAGATGCCAGACCGGTATAGAGACTACCACTACTCTTTTAGTGAAAAAAATCGAGCACGTTCATCGTTTAAATCGTTCGTTTCTCGATGGGCATCACAAAGATAACAACCAGGAATGCCCCAACGTTTTAACAAGACTAAAGCTCGTTAATGTCTTGTCTTTATTTTTTTTATAGATCTTATTTATCTTCAACGTTTGTGTAATGGTATGATTCAAGATAAATCGTTTCATCGAAAAGTGTTATACACAAGCATTAATAATTAATGTTAAATCAGAAGAAAACAAATATTTGTCAGTAAGGAAGATAAGTATGAAGACATAAATCAGTTCATTTTTAAAGTCAGTAATATTTAAATATCATTTTAAGTGAATAAAGTGAATAAATCAAGATACAATAGTCTTCAATTAATCCATAAAGAAACAGTTGGTTACTTTATCAAGAACGCCACACAAGTTTAAAAGTCTTTAAATTTTAAGCATTAGTTAAACTTAATATTATCAGAAATAACAATTAGACATTTTATCAAGAATAGACACAAAGTCCTAAATACATTAAGTTTAATTTTTAGAAATGACATTTAGATAATGTAACTTCTTTTGTATCTGAATTGTCACATCTTTGCTTAATTTTAAATTCTCCTCACTGCAAGGTAATCAAGAGTTCTTTAAGCTCATTCTATGTTAAACTTGTATTTCAATTATCAATTGATTTCATATCCGAGAAAAGGAGGAATGTAATAATGGTAAATAACCCTTAATGCTTTAGTGTACGATATCATGATTGTATGAGTTGTTGTTCTTGAATAATAAATACCGGAAGTCGATTATGAGACACATCATGGCCGGAGTCTGTTTAAATCATTACAGTAACCCAGGTACAGTGGCGTAGAAAGAGGTTGGCAAGGGGGGCAAATGCCCCGGGTGGCACTTTGGGGCGGCAAATTCATAGTCCTTAATTAGCTTGAAAGAAAAATAAAATTAAGAGAAAATGGAGCTCTTTTGTCAAAATACAATAAACACCAAGTATTATGAGAACGTAACACTTATGTGCAGGTAATTTAATTTGATTCTTCAAATGTGACACCTGCCCATGTTGTAAAAGGAACAATTACTGAACCCTATCAATTTTAAACATCAGCAAATCATTTTATTAGGGGCGGCGAAATACCCGTTGTTATTCAGTATATAATTCGCAAAAGAAACTTATTTCTGTTACAAGATACCACATACTTATTCCTTTGCATTCGATAGCTCTCCATATATTTCACATAAGGTTCAAAAAGTCCATTTGTGCAATGTGAAAAGAATAGGCGAACAGACGGGGATCGAGCTAACCGACGTTAAGTTGCAAATTTGACACTCTTTTGTGCTCGAAATATTAGGGCTTGGCGACTTAAAAAAATCGAATTAACCGCTTAAAAATGCAAAGACAAAGAGAGAATTTGGCGGTTCTAAAAAAAACAACGTCGACTAAATAGAGCTGGCGAGTTAGCCAGGCCTCGAGTTAAATGGGCCCCACTGTATAGTGATATTCACCAGTGAGGTAGATTTTGTTGTATGCACTAATGGGGTATATTTGTGATATCCCCTGATGGGGAAGGAACTGATTGATTTGTTGAAGTTAATGAACTTGGTGCAGTTGAAGAACTCAATGCAGTAAGTGCAATTCATCTCCATTACCTAAGGCAGGGGTGGTAAAACTACGGCCCGCGGGCCGCAAGCGGCCCGCAGGCATATACATGTTGCGTTCTTATGTCGATGTTAATTTTCTTTGTTTAGCATTTTCGCTTTATTTTTAAAATTTTATTCCGAATATTTGATTGATTCGAATCTAGGTATATTAAATTGGTTTTATGGCTCCATAATTGATTTATGATCATTAGTCATTAATTGTTAACATCCTTATTCGAAACTGCATTTCAGTTCAACTGTAAGTGGCTTTTGTTTACGATTTTTATATTGGCAGTTTTTTAAAACTTGTAATTTAAAAATGAATTGACGTTGATTCAACCGTAAGTGCTGCTAAAAAAAAAGATTGAGGACGAAGGTCGTGCTTTTAATGAAGAATGGACCGCTAAATATTGCTTCACAACCGTAGGCAGCAAAGCAGTCTGCTTGCTGTGCCCGAGTGTGTGAGCGTCTTTAAGGAGTAAAACTTTAAAAAAAAATCCATCAAATTTGGATTTCGGGCACTATTTAACGAAAGAAGAGAGAAAAGGGAAGTTCCAGGAGTTGGTTAATAATTTAGAGAAGCAGCAAACTGTTTCCACCAAATAATCTTTTATACAAGATGCTGCAACCGAAGCCAGTTTTGTACTGTCCCATAAGATTGAAAACGGAAAAGGTATTTTTCTGACAGTGAGTTTATAAAGGAATGCTTGTAAGATGCAGCAAGAATTATGTGTCCAAATTTGATAGCATTTCTTTATCAAGGAGAACTGTAGTCAGGCGTTTTGAAAAAAATTAGCGTCAATTTGATGACCAACTTCGTGATGCAAGCAAAGACATTTGTGGTACTCTCTTGCGATGGACGAAGTACCGATGTACAGGATAAAGCACTTTTGTGGGTATTTATACGGGAAAAAACAGTCGACTTGAGCTTACCTGTAGCCGTCTGCTAGAGTTAAACCTCAGCAGTCCGTCTTAGTGACCGGCACGGGTCACTGCAGGTTCACTCCAGACCACGATGTGACTGGAGTTAACTCGAGGTGACTGGAGTTCACTCGAGGTGACTGGAGTTCACTTGAGGTGACTGGAGTTAACCACGCCAGTGGGCTAGCAACACACTGCCCCTGGTCTGGGTGAGAGATTGATTTTTAAAAATGTGGTAGTGTGCACACCCACACAGCGCCGCACCATGTGCACCGCACCGAGATGCACTAGGTGGTATGAGAGAAGAAATGAAGTGGAGAGAGAATGACAGTTTGATGCGCTAGAAAGAAAGAAGTGAACGTGATTACTGAAGTTCCAATGATGTGAATAAATACTGTTTAAAAGACAACTGTTTCAGTCCCACCTTTGTGACCTGTCTTAAATTAAAGCCTCCACACGGCTACATACCGAAGAATTATTTAGTGTTGAGCGACTCAAAGACACAACTAAAGGCCAGGATTTATTCAATGCTGTTTAGAAATGTATTGAAAGAACTGGTTTGGTGTGGAACAAGATAGCAAGTGTAACAACAGAGTGCTGACCATTCACTCTTACCTCTGCACTATTTCATCCATCATGAAAGTCTGTGCAAAGCTGCGTTGAATATCAAGCATGTTATTGACCCAGTTGTCAGTGTGATAAACCTCATCAGAGCCAGGTTATAACCACAGGCAGTTCAAGGCACTGCTTGAAGATTTGGAAACTGAATATTATGATATTATCTACCACAGCAGGGTCCGCTGGCTGAGCCTGGGCAAGATATTGAGGCGAGTGTGGGATCTCAAGGAAGAAATAGTTATGTTCCTGGAGATCAAGGGTTTGTTTGTGACTTTGTTACTAACATTTTTAATGAAGAGTGGAAGTCAGTCTTCATGATACCATTGACATTATGGAAAAGTTGAATGTCAAACTTCAGAGCAATATCTTGTTTGCACATGAAATTTATGTGTATGTTAAATCATTTCAGGCAAAGCTCTCCCTGTTCTCCAGGCAAGCAGGTGAAAACAGGTTTTGCCATTTCCCTTTGCTGAAACAGAAAACCATTTCTAGTGAAAAGGCTAACAAGTACAAGGCTCAGTTGGATGACTTGGTCGTGAAATTTGAAAGGAGGTTCCAAGACTTCAATAACCTTGGAAACCACTCTTCAATATCATCAGTTCACCATTTAGTGCAAAAGCTAATTCAGCCCCAGGAGGATATACAGGAGATGCTTGACCTAGAAACAGATTATGACCTGAAAGAGAAGTTCAAGTCATTTCTTTTGCTGGAGTTTTATGGATGTTTGTCAGCAACAGCATTTCTACACTAAAAACCTTTGCTGCAAAACGCGTGTCAATATTTGGGTCCACATACATCTATGAGCAAGCTTTTTCTTGCATGAAAATAAACAAGTCTAAGAAACGATCGATGTTGACTGACTGCAATTTGAATGCCGTCATGTGAATCACAACAAGTAAACTTGTTCCAGTTCCACGGTTCAAGAACACATCATCCGAAATTGTAAACAGTTACATACTTCTCATTAATAATAATTGTAATCTATGCAGCGGCGTAGCGTGGGTATGTGCCGCCCGTGGTAGAATCCAAATTTGCCGCCCCCCCCCCGGAAAAATATATTAATGCTATAAAGTAAAGATAGTTTTTATTAGAACGTAATAATTAGGAAACCATACATTTTTATTATAAAAAAAGAAAAGCTTCATTTCTTTAAAAAAAATTGAAGATTTATATTTTTTTCCTCATCGCACAATCTTTCATGTATCAATGTTTTCAGCCATGCCATGTTAAATAGCCGAAATAGGTATAAATTAGATAATCTGGGTGTATTCGTTATTGACCGTAATTAATTTTTTAAAACTTTATTTTAGAGATGCTATTTTAACACCTTGCATTATTTGAGATAGTTGTAAGCAATGTTTGAATTAATAATATTATTTTAGGCAGGGTAACTTCTAACCTCAACATCTTAATAAACTTGCTTGAATAAATTAACTGGTCTTGAATGTATTTTTTTTCTCGTGGGGTGAAAATATTCTTTGTTTGGCAATGACATGTGAGATATTTTGAATAAAATTTGAAGTCAAAATTTCAAAGTCCATTATATTATCTGGTGTACGAAAATCATATCTGTCTGCTAAATTTAATATAATATATTTCATATAACTGCCAAAAGCTCACACGAATTTCTACAGTAATCTCATGTTTTGAAGAATACAACTTTCTTCTCAACTGTTTTTCTTCACAGCATGGATTCATATTCGCTTTGATCAACAAATATTTGCTTTCTCGTCCTTTGATTAGAAGATTCGATTAAAAGATTGAGGTCTCAACATAAAACGTTATTAAATGTCAAAGCATCCTTTAAGTATTCCATTAGTTTCTTCTGTGAGTAGCCTGAGGTCTGTTTAAGGACTTGCTTGTAGAAGCAATTAGATATTTCAAACGGTGTTTAGAGAGTTCGTTTCAGTTGGAGTATCATGTAAACAAATTAGTTATAATGAAAGTTTTGAGCGAGATTTTACATTGACATTTAATGTATTGCGTCTCTCATGAACTCCTGGATATTTTGCAGCCATGAAGAAGTATTAACACACATTGGGCCTCTGAATTCGATTAATTTAAGATCATCATTTATTTAAAAT
Source organism: Ampullaceana balthica (assembly GCA_944989445.1). NCBI lineage: Eukaryota > Metazoa > Mollusca > Gastropoda > Lymnaeidae > Ampullaceana > Ampullaceana balthica. Next base: position 511,621 of record CALYLW010001110.1, read on the forward strand.
CATTTCATAAATGTCAAAAGCAGATTTAATTTTGTTTAAATGAAATCTTTGAAAGATTCTACAAAGTTTACTTTTTGATGTTCAATCTTTACATATCACACAACTGGACTAATTTGATCCTTATGTGAAATATATGAAGAGCCAGAGGCATAACTGTGTTTTCCGCGCCCTCGGCTAACTTATTTTTTGCGCCCTTGACAATTATAATCCAGAAGATAGGAAAATACTAAATTTGAATAAATTTAATGATTAGCTCTCGTCGCCCTTGGCAACTGCCCCGATGCCAAGTAGTTGTTACAACTCTGTGGAGAGCTATAGAATACAATGGAAGAATAGTTGGTATCTTGATCCTGAAGAAATATTATTTTTCGCGAACTGCATCTCATAAAATTGCCATGGGCTCAGTTTGAATTTGAGATTACACATCTTTTCCCCTGTTTTAAATCTTGTTCTTGAAGTGCTCGGTCGTACTTTGCAACAAATCATCGGTTCTAAAATATTGCCCTTATTGCAACAGTATTGTCCTCTCTGTGAACGCAAAAAAGTCACGTTCAATTTTGCCAGGATTTAATAATGTCAAATATACTAACACGAACCTGTTGCCACTTTGTTGTGTTTTCTTTTACAATTTGTTGTTCTTTATTAATGGTCTAATCTTTTTTTTATCCGATTTCTGATTCTTTCCGATTGCAAAAAAACGTTGGTAATGTTGAACACGTGTTCATGAATTGCCACTTTTGTATTTTATATGTGCCAAATTTTCATCCCCATTAGATAAGTAATTTTATTCATTATTTTTATTTATTCCACAAAATAAAGACATAAAAATAATGATGCTTTGAGTGAATAAGACATATGAGTACGCCAACAATTTTGTTCCAGTAGTTTAACTACGTTAAACTCGATTATATGTACCAGCACATAATTGTAATGTTCGTACACTACTTGAGCCCTATGTTTTTCAGCTCAGTATCATTAGTATCAGAAGTCTTTAGATTAAAAGGAGAATAGGAGTTTGAAATTTTGGCATTAGAAACGTTCACGTATTTTAGTATAGTTTCTTCATTTTAAAATATTTTTATCTAGGCTTTTCTTTTATCTTATTTAACTTTTTTATAACGTTATTGTTTTTAGAAGTTATTTATCACAGAGGAATTTGCCGCCCCCCACCCCCCCAAAAAAACAACAACAACAATATGCCGTTCGTAAAATTACATTGGCTAATGTTCCAATATGATAGGGTACAGTAAGATTTGCTTTTACAACAGGAGCAGCAGTCAAATTTTAAGAATAAATTAAGGTAATACTACATCAAGCTCTGTGTTTTCAGAGCAGTAGCATTAGTATCTGAAGTATTTATGAAGTTTTGGCAGTTGAAACATTTACATGCTTTATGACAGTTCCTTGATTTATTTTATTAATTTCTTATTTTGCTTTTCTTTTATTTCGATTAAAAGTGCCCCTTTTTATAAAAAATTTCATCGCTAGAAACTAAATAAAAAGTAATAGGATTTTGCCACCCCTGGCAAATTGCCGCCTGGGCCATTCGCCCCCTGCCCCCCTCGCTACGCCACTGAATCTATGGTCAGCTTAAATGTAAAATATGTTCCTACTTTTCCATTGTTATTATGACAGGTAACAAACTTTTGTTGAAATAATAATGAATAGTAAAATCTTATTATCAAATTAGAAACTGTTTCAGTTTGTATTTTAAAATGTAATGTACATATGTAATAGAGTGTGAATGTGAAATAAAATGACAAGTACATTGTAATTATCATTAATTTAAATTTAGAAGTTATCAATTGTATTGAATTATATGCGGCGCGTCTATAACAATAAAGTTTTCAATGCGGCCCTCCGTAGAAAAAGTTTGCCAACCCCTGACCTAAGGTATAAGGTGTTGCAGAACGTATGTTATAAAAATAAAATGATACGCGGGAAGGTAAATAAAAATACGTGTTAATAGGTAAATAAAAAAAGTAAATCTTACCTGAATTAATGCCAAAGCAGCCTGGACAACTACAGCTACAAAAGGGACAGCCACACATCGTAAACATCTACATCTGTTCCAGTGTTCCTCTGACTACATTGACATCTACAGCTACACCCGTGGCAGTAAGACAACTTGGACTTCTCTTGATGTTCTAGAAGAGGCCAATGAATGCGGTGATCCATCAGAGCAAACTGTCCGCAACATCGTCAGTTTGACTTTATAAAGCTTTCAAACTGGAGTCGTGATTGCTTGCTCGATTAAGTTTTATCCAATAGTATAGTGACATAGATGTTTTATACATTAAAGGTGTAATTTAATTGTCTTTGCTTTTGTTGCTTCTGAAGTTTGTTTTGATATCTAAATCTATGCCAAACCCTAAACTTGTGTATTGAACCATGGCTGATGACTTGTGCATAGGGTGAATGCTTTAGTTTTGTTTCTCTGCAAAGGAAAAAAAACTGTTTTAGGGGACATAAATTTCGGAGAGTCTATGAAAAAAGACATTAGAGCTTAGAAGATAAACCATTACCGAACTTGTACTAGGTACGTATTAAGGAAAAAAAGCAAGCTTTTCTTAACATAAGGTTAGAGAGTGGGCTTAAGATGGTAAAAATAAGTTATATAAATATTCTTAGGTATTTTTAATGAAATAAATTGGAAATAAATACATAACAGACACCTGCCCACAAAAAATTGCCATTATGAAATCCTAGACACATCATCCTGCCTAACTTTGACTAAACACAAGGAACGTTCAAGTAACTCTTTAAAAAAAATGCTATTCACTCAAAAGTCACCAAATTCATTCGCACGGGGAAAACATCGGTTGACACATCGCCCCACCCCATCAACTTGTATTTTTTTAAAAAAAAGTTCAGAGCTACAATTTTTTTTAAAAAAGAAGCAGTTTGACCTCGGTTTCATATGCGATGATGTGTGACAACAATCTCGTTGTTAGAAACACAACAAATAACTGGGAGAAAGAGTGGCAGAAATCATTCATCATCGTCGACGGATGCCCAAGTTAGGTTTACAACATAACAATATAATAAGGGAATGAAACGGACAAAAATGGGTGAGACTGCAATCAGGATTTTAGATAAACAAATATATTATTTTATTAAAACAGGGTGGTGTGAATATGCGTGTGCCTGACAAGATGTCGCAGTACAACGGGTATATCACAACAATATTATTAGTGAACAAGGATATAAATTTAATGTGGGGGTGGGGGGGTGGCAATTTTGTACATTAACCACCAGCGAAACAAAATCCGAACTATTCCTCTGGATCATCACTCAAGAGTTTTCCATAATATAGTAACATAAAAACATAGCATTAGTTTACCTTAGAAATTTGTATTTAGCAAAATGAGGATGACGGAATCCGATCAGCTGTGTACATGACTCGAACAACTCCCAACTAGTCCCAAAATGAGGATGACGGAATCCGATCAGCTGTGTACATGACTCGAACAACTCCCAACTAGTCCCAACAACCGCTTCTCGGGGTGAATGACGTCACTGACTGGCCGTATATCCGTTTCGAGTTAGCCCGCTTATTTTACAGCGACCAATGAAATGACAGAGTGTAAAGTTCAGCAAATAGTAACGCAATAGAGGTGTCGATCCAAAATTTCCATCATGTTTACATACAAAACACAACTGGTTTGCTCCAGTTTCATGGAAATATCGCTAGTTAAGCAGGTTAGCACGAAAGTCCATTTCATGGCCGTCGAAGTGTGACGCGTAATAACAAAGGGGTTTTAACTGTCCAGCATGTGAATGACTGAAAACACGGTTAATTGAAATGGTGGCCTTCATACCAGAGGCGTCACTAGGGGGAGATACGTGTGGTGCTGACCGCACCATGACAAGGAGTTACACCAAAATGTAAAATTGGTTAATATTATATGCTCCTGCTACTTGGCACTGGCAGACTCGGAGCAGATCTATGGGGTTAGTCGTGAAGGGGGTAACATCATGAACTGCCACACTGGGGGACACCAATCCTGGGGGACGCCTCTGCTTCATACACTGACTCTCGTACCTACTAAGATTATTGAAGATTAAAAAAAAATTATCAAGGGTTAATTTTTTTGGAATTAAACTAAATTAAGTCATGCAATTTTGGGAAATACATTTTTAGGTGAATTAATTTGAGTAGCAGCCCTCCCCTGAATACCGAACCTTTCCATTCCTGACCAAGTGTAGAGTATAATTTACGATCGCTGTGTGCGTTATGAAATGAAAATCTTCGCTTAATAATTAAACTCTAGCTGGCAGTAAGACAAAATTAGCATCAAAAACATATCCAATATAAAGGTCGTCCATAAATGTCGTTCCGCGATTTTGGCCGATTTATAACCCAACCCCCTCCCGTCACTCTTCGTCACAAAAACTTAGACCCCCCTCCAATATGATGTCACAAAGCTGTGGACCCCCCCCCTCCTCCTAAAAGCGGTCTTTTCTATTTGGAAATGAGCATGTTTCAAGTCACTTTTTTTGTCATATAAGTATGTATTTAGTGTATGGCTGCACTCTAATATCGTAACACGCAAGAATCCATGTAAAACGTTATAAAATAAATAGTAAGAAATCGAATATTTAAGTGGCACTTTGATTTTTTGTGTTTGGACGTGACTTCCCAATTCTTAAAGTCCCCCCACCCCTCGTCACGCATCGTCACCGAAGTGGGGACCACCCCACCTCCCTAAGTGAGTGTCGTCCTTTACGAACGGCCCCCAAGCATCAAGCATTAAACAAGAGAATTCAGCTGACTTAGATGGAGAGTTGAGTTGTCAATGTGAGAATAAGAGAATAAGAAAAGTGTATGTATTCAAAATTGTTAGCATAGTAAAATTACGAAACTGTTTTTCCTTTTTCAAGTCCAATAAGATGTCTTAAATTAAAGAAAAATCAACAAATAGCTGATAAGATACATTCTTCTCAATATACCTACATTTACATATTGATTCATACTCCCCTACACCAGTCATAGGAAGAAGTAATCATTTTCCATCGTGATTTTAAAAGGAGATATCTTTAAAATTTGATTTACGTTGTCCTACTTATATGTTTATTTAATTCCATCATTGATTTACAAATTTGTAAGAACTCTTTTAAAAAAGTATCCTTTAGTTGTAAATGCTGCCGAAAGTTTATTAATCATATTCTTTTTATTATTAGCTTTGAAGTTTCTGCATACTGTTCACAAAGGTCGATAAAATGTAATAATTTTGGTTCTGTTTTATTTATTTATTATTTTTTTTATAATACTTAAGTTGATTACACTCACGTCTGTCAAATGATCATGTTATTTGTTCTTTCTTAGTATTTTTAGCTTAAAACAAGTTTGTATGACTTTAGCGTATAATTCAATTTCATTTTTTTATGACCGTGCGAATGACGTAAAATAATTAATACTAGATACTAGGCCTGTCAACGGGGTACCCGGGTCTTGCCGTGTGATTATCCGGGTAGTAAAATTCCGCCCGGGTACCCGTGAAAATGTGGCTTCTATGTCTATATTAACGGTAGGCCAAACTTCGGCTCCCATGCGGCTTTTTGTGTTTACATTGTGGCTTGGGAAACAATTTATCAAATGAAAATTTTTGTTTCAAATATATGCTGTGAAGTACATCTAAGGAGAAATATCTGTCAACGGGAAATATCTGTCAACGGGAAATGCAATACGGTCGCAACAAACACAATGTATTTTGATATATCTTTTTTTCTCTCAACGTGAAACAGAAATCGCACAACTGAATCAAAAAAAAATGGTTCTTTAAAAGAATCATATAAAGAAAACAAAAGTCCTCTGCCAAAAAAAAAGGATGGACTGCTTAGAGATGAAAGACGCTGTGTTTGTTAATTAAAAAAACCCACCCTTGCTTTGACTAACTTTGCTTAGAAATTGCCGATTGATACTAGCTAATGTGTTTATATACCCCATCTCCTCCCTTTACTCCTATAACCCACACACCTGCACTTCTTGTGTTCATTAACAGGTGCTGACCTAGAAAAACTGATGCTAATAATACGTACAAGGTCGTCAGTATTTAAATTTAATAAATTAAATAGTTACTAACAGTGTAAGATGGGTAAGACGTCGGCTGTGATGATGGACTGAACAGAGATGAAAGATGCTGTGTTTGTTTTTTGTTCATTCAAACACCATTGCTTTGAAACTAACTTTGCTTTTAAATATAAGCCAACAGTGGGTCACCGATTGATACTATCTATCTAATGCCGTTTTTTCTACCCCCCCCCTCTCCTCTCTTCCCTCATATAACCCAGTGCTTCTCAAAATTGTTTGTATTGTGGACCGGCAGGGATTTTTCCATTGCATCAGGAACCGGTGCACTATTTTCCCTGTACTTACATGGTAGCGAAATGTATTATATTTCCTTTTATTTTATTTCCTTTTAATTCTTTCATTTATTTGCTTATTGTCAAAAATGACAAATTCTATAGGGTTAGTATTATTGAGAGCAATTGGAGGATTATAATTATAGTTTACTATCCTTTCTTGATAACTTCCGCGGACCCCCAATTTGAGAAGCACTGCTATAACCCACAGCCCTTGCATTCAGTGTGTTTCTTGCGTTCATTAACACGTGTTTGCCTAGCCCAAAAATGTATATTATGATACACCCAAAGTTAACAAGATGGTTTAGACGTCGTGAAGAATCAGGCCAATCAAGTTGACAGCGACACGGCAAAATGCAACCATTGTAATTAAATTGTGTCTGTGAAGGGTGGCAACCCAACGCGATAAAACGCCATTTGAACGCTATTCATAAATTGATATTTATAAACAAACCGCCGATCCACCCTATGTCAGCAATTTTTTGGTGTCAACAAAAAAATAAAACCACTGACCAAAGCACGATCACTTGAGATTTACCGCAGTATTGCGTCCTTCATCGCCATTAGCATCGACTACCGACGCCAAGTGAATATTAACATTCAAGGTATGACACTGAACGTTACGTCATTGCCGTTGAGATTTTGTTTGCATGTTCAGTTTACTGTCATTTATGAGTATGACGAATGCATTTACAGCAGGAATTGAATAAAAGTTTTAAATGCATTATAGTTAATTGTAGTGCATTAGTAATAGTATGTTACTGGAAGCAAGCCGTTGGCTACTACTACCATGTGAAATGAGGTGCATGGATGGTGGCTAGGTTGCATTGTATAGCGATCATGACGGGGAAAATTATGCGACGTTTAAGTTTAGAACGGGTAACCCTGGTACCCGTTCGAAATTTTCACAGGTACCCGGGCAGCTTTCTTCAACAAAATTGACAGCCCTACTAGATACTACATGTGGCGTAGCATACGCCGCAAACTTACTCATATATATTGTAAAGAAAAGGGCCGGGGGGGGGAGAACGAACACAAACTTTAGCACGAACAAATGGAGACAACGCGAGTGAACGTTGGGGGGGACCGCCGACGAAGCATTTTTGGGAAGTATTTCGGACATCGCCACAATTTCTGCCTCGCCACCATACATTCCTGAAGTATTCATGTACTGAGCGTATTATTGAGGAGAGTGTTTGATTACGTTTCCGTCACTGAGGACAAAGGAGAGCACGTCGCCAAAGTTATACCAATGTTGAGAAACAAATATTACAGCCATGTTGCAAAGTTGGAGAGCAACGCCTTCGTCTATGATCTTTTCCCAGAAATATTCGACCGATAGAAACAGACAGTTAACTGATGAAGGAATTGGTATGACATTGAAAAGAAGCTTTTTTTTCGTGAAATACATGCGAAGCGGTGTTTATTTTCGCTAAGAAAGGGGGAAAAGAATGGGCATAAATATAAACATTTTTAAAAACAAATGTTGCCCCCTGGGTCTTGAACCTAAGACTTGCCGCATGTCAGGGGGATGTAATAACCAATACACTACGGAATACATGTACTCTCTGAATGAACAACGAAACCGAGAGTCCCTGTTACTACAGGTCTGGCCACCCCTGGCCTATACCATGAACAAATCATAAAATTAATCACCGCTTGTGCTTTTAAGAAAAAGCATTTAATTTCAAAATTATGATTTTCTCTAATAAAATAGGAAGCACAAACAAAACAAAACAAAACGATAAAATTGAATGAATTCACGAAGGTTTAATGAAATTGGAAACGAGTTTTGAAGTTTAATTGAGAGACTTGCAAACTAAAAGTTTTCTGTACAGAACTCGAATTGTCAGGTGTTCAACCGAACAATCAAATAGTGCTCTTTTTAGTGAATCGCTGTTACTTGCCTCGTCTGAAATAAAAATTAAAGCCTCTTGACTTTTTATATATTGAGTTATAAAGTGAAGTCAACAATAATTAGCTAAATTTAAAATGATTACAAACAATAATAATATATATCACTATATAACAACTATTCCGTCATCAATTTCAATGAAAATGCATGCAACTTCGATTCAAAATATAGCGTGCAATATCGATATGTTTAAACATCCCCCCCCTCCCAATACAAAATTCTGTCATATATTTAAACAATATAATTTGCAATTGTCACGCAAGTA
>CALYLW010001110.1:520805-576824 GCA_944989445.1 Ampullaceana balthica
CTAATTGTCTGTTTTCATTAATAGTCTATTCCTCTTTATCCAATTTCTGATTCCTTCCATTTGCAAAAAAGTTAGGTAATGTTGAGATACTACTGATTACTTATCTTGGAGTTTCTTTTATTTTATTACAATTTATTTCACGTTTTAACAATAAGCTAATTAACAACGAGGAATGTGCTGCTCCCCCCTCGCCAAATTTTAACAACATGGGGTGGCTGTCAAATTTTAAGAATCAAACGAATTTATCACCACATCAGTGTCACGTTCTCATACTAATTTTGCCTCTGGGTTATTTTTTATAATTACAGTAGTATTAGTATCAAAGAATTTATATGCAATAAGGAGTTTGAAGTTTTTGTAGTTTAAAAACGTTCACATGCTTTTGGATAGTTCCTTTATTTCATTTTATTGAATTTCTTATGTGGCTTTTCTTTTGATTTCGAGTTTCATATCTTTTTATTTTTATATTTTCATTTAAAGAAAATTATTACAAACGAATTAGGAATGTGTCCAGCCCCTGGCAAAGTGCCACCCGGGGGTGCATTTGACCCCCACCCCCCCACTACGCACTACATCTGATTGATCTTAATTTTAAATCTCATGTTGCCATCCATACATTAGATTCCTGAGTCCTGCACAGTTGATGGCATCGATTACGAAAATGTGAGATATCGTCCCAGTGATCACAGGACCCCCGAGTACTGGGTGTGGATCGTTGTTTCAAAGGAGAAAACAGATCCGGTGTAAAGTACTGCCAATGGAGAAACTGCACAGAAAAAGGTGGGTGAGTTTATTAAGTAACATGCTTACTAATGAGCAACTGTATATGGTAAATAAATTGTGTATAATAAGTACAAAACAATGATTGCCCAGTGGCGTCACTAGGGGGTGCCGCCCGGGTGAACATCCCATCAGAGGGGTGACACCCGAAGCTTAAAAATTGTACTGTTTACGTATTTGATGTCACAAAAAAAGAAAAAAGAAGAAAAATTTTTTCATCTAGAAAGAAATTAAGAAATAGAATGAAATACGTTAGACGCGAAAACTTTTATTTTAAAAAATATCAGTTAACTTTCAATAATAATATCAGTCCTCAACACACACAAACAACAATAAATACAAAATTAGACGAAACAGTCGCAGACAGAGAGATCTTCTAAAAAAAGAGCTAGGACATGAAAGGGAGCAGTGTCTTATGTTAGTAAAAGTAGGGGCTGAGTTAACGATATAATTTAAAATTAATTGTTTAACTTTGTTTATAAAATTTAATTACTTATACGTTACTTTCGATTAAATGCCAAAAATTGAATATGTATGGTGTCATAGTAACATTTATTAAACGTACTTGTCGAAAAATCGAAACAACTACATCAATTTCTTCTTTATATGACATATTTTAACCAACAACGCAAACAGACAAGTGTATTGACATTATTTGGTTCATAGTGATGAGTGGGTGTTATTGACAATATAACCAGCCGAGCTGAACAATCGTTCACATATAGCCATTAGATTGTCTCAGCTGAAGTTTCTGATACTGCAGTGGATGTTTGGTTTGCAGGGTGATATGTAAGCGAAGTAGTTAGAACCATGGTAGCAATGTTCCCTTTAAGCAGCGTGGCTACGCAGATATTTGACCGATGCCATGCAGGAGTTTAGAATCACCGAGCAAACTTGTAAAAATATTGCACAAAAAATGGACGTTGTGTCATCTTTGCACACGAGTAACATACTTTGCACATGGACCAACGAAGCTTAGACTTAGAGGAAAACATTGCATTGAAGGCAAACGATTTCTCTCAATGGACACAATAACCTTTATCAACATTTTGAACATTTCACGTCAGTAAAACTAAAATAGTTTAAAAACCAAAATGTTCGTGTAATCGTACGGAAATTAGTTTAATATTTATCGGCCGAAATATTTTATTTTTTTGACTTCCAGTACATTTAATAGTGGTGGTCGATTAATCGTTAAAAAAAACATATCGTTAAATTGTTAAAGATTAAATCGAGAGATATTTATCGTTGAAATCCGCAGCCCTAATTAAAATAAATATAAATTGTTGATATCATTGGGCTTAAAGGTAAGTTGTAACAGAGAAACAATGATACCGTATTGATTATAAATGAGACGTCGAACCATGATACCGATGTGTTATATTAGACTGAACAATGATACCGATGTGTTATATTAGACTGAACAATGATACCGATGTGTTATATTAGACTGAACAATGATACCTGATGTGTTAATATTAGATGAGACATGATACCGATTGTTTATTAGACTGACAAAGATACCGATGTGTATATTAGACTGAACAATGATACCGTTGATGTTATATTAATCTGAACATGATACCGATGTGTTATTTAGACTGAACAATATACCGATGTGTTAAAATTAGACTGAACAATGATACCGATGTGTTTATATTAGACTGAACAATGATACCGATGTGTTATATTAGACTGACAATGATACCGATGTGTTATATAACGTAGAACAATGTACCGATGTGATTATTAGACTGAAACAATGATACCGAAGTGTATATTAGACTGAACAATGATCCGATGTGTACATAGACTGAACAATGATACGAGTGTTATATTAGACTGAACAATGATACCGATGTGTTATATTAGACTGAACATGATACCGATGTGTTATATTAGACTGAACAATGATACCTGATGTTTATATTAGACTGAATCAATGATACCGATGTGTTATAAGACCGAACAATGATACCGATGTAGTTATATTAGACTTAAATGTATAGAGATGTAACTAGAGAAAACAAAGATACCGATGTGTTATATATTAGACTTATTATAGAGATGTAACAGAGAAACAATGATACCGATGTGTTATATTAGACTTAATTATAGAGATGTAACAGAGAAACAATGATACCGATGTGTTATATTAGACTTAACTTATAGAGATGTAACAGAGAAGCCAATGATACCGATGTGTATTATAATATAGACTTAATTATGAGAGATGATAACAGAGAAACAATGATACCGTTGTGCTTTTATTTGACTTAAAATATCAGAGATGTAACGAGAGTATACAATGTTACCGATGTGTTAGTGTAGAACTTAATCATAGAGATGTAACATGTAAACTATGATACCGATGTAATATAGCGTAATACACAGATGTACCTCGATTCTAAAGCATCTCGTTGTAGTTATATTAGACTTCAATTATAGAGATGTGAATGTAACTGAGATACACACTGATACCGTGATTGTGTTATATTAGACTTAAAATGTCTAGAGAAGTAACACAGAGAAACCATGATACCGAAGTTGATATGTAGACTTAATTATAGAGATAGTAGACAGAGAACACAATGATACCGATGTGTTATATTAGAGATCTGAACACATTGTAGTATCACGATGTGTTCTGTATATAGTACTGACACAATGTAACCGATGTTGTGATATCTTGACTTATTTATAGAGTGTTTTCGATTGAAAATATTTTATAATTTAGATTGTTTGGCTCCTAAATATACTTATAATATTTCTCTTGTTTGGGTCCTAAATATGCTCGCCTTGTATCTTTATTACTTATTAATGCGACTTTCAATAGCTTGATAATACTTTTTTGTTATGTCTCAATATAAGGAGATTTTAGTCCACAAAAACTTTGTTTTTACTGCATGTCTAAATTCATTCCCTTATATTACCCATATCCCTTATCACCGTCGTACTCTTGGGATCTGTCGTAGGCGGTTGGTCGGGGCTCGGGAATAAGAAAAAAGGAAAAAAAAAATAAAAAAAAAAATAACATAAAAGTAAATATATAAAAGACCCGTAAAAAATAATAACAAAGTTCGTTGACTCTATTCAAACTCCCTTCTCATATATGCAGACATAACTACAGTATTGATTATGTTTTCACAGATACGCGATCTATACATTTACTGACTGACTCTCGCGAGTGTTTCCCCTGCATTTTAAAAATATGGGGGAAGGGTACGGAGTGAGCATGGTGTGGCATCGACGGGAGCGCGTCATACGACGTGACTGATACTGTCACAGTGATAAAAACACAATATCTATACTGTGAAATTGCAATTACATACGTTGCATTGAGATATCTAAATGCATTTGTTATTTATTTACGATATGTCAATCTCATATCTGAAATTATTGGACGCACGAATGCAATCTAGAGGTGGTGACACGGGATCCATAGTAGCGTCCCAAATTTCAGCGCGATGGCACTTATGCTACGGTAAAAAGGGTCATTTTATGAGCTATTTGTTTTGTTTTTCCGCCTCACGACTCCGGACGTGTCTGATATCAAGACTGCGGTGATGTAATATAAGGGAATTCTTATAATTATAACAAACCATAACATAAAAAACTCAATGGAGTCTTTCGACTATATTAAATCCATTCTTATAATGAGACGATAACTAATAGTATTGATTTAGTTATAAAACAGATAGATTTTCTACATTACAAATACTACTTTTTTCCAAATCTACACTAAAATGTGTGTTAAGATACTTTTGTGCCTCTATTGTTTTAGCCTGTGTATAATCAGTAATTTTTAATTCACAATGTTTTATTAATAAACGTGTCTGTGGATAATAGATGTCTTCTCCCTCTACGCGGCAAGGGACATGTCTGTATGCTGACTGATTGTGATACTATGCTCATACTGCCCTGCACTACTCATAGATATGTTCGCTGGTTTTACAGATTTTTTAAAACGATCGTTCCGTGTGAGTGCACATATTTGTGCATTAAAACAGTGCTTCTATAAAGATTATGTCATCCAATCTCGATAATTGTTTAATGAATCGTAATAGTCTTCGGTATTTCTAATTTACTCGTTACTTTCGATCCTTGTTAAAATAAAATAAACAGCTGATGCATTTAGTTGCTAAATACCGCAGCACCTGCTGGTCGTGTCATGTAAGATCACATGATCGATATTTGAAATTTACAGCGAAATCATAAGACTTTCATTAATCAGACATACGAGTTCATTATTATTTCTATATTTGTAAACTGTACAGCTGGTTATCGACGTGTTCACTATACAATATTCAATGGACGACAATGACAACATCTTTTGACTATACCAGACATGTCCTTACCACACATCAGCAAGCGTTACAAGTCAAAATGATGTTGGCCAAATTCTCGCATCGACCATCTCTATCCAGTACATCTATATAGTTAGATTTATTCGCTACAAAATAAAATAAATATCACATACTTTTTCGGTTCGTGAAAATCACTATAGGTCCAGTAACAGGGACATGAATATTAAGAGACCATTAGCATTATGTACCTAATATTTAGATCATCACCACACTATAGTGAGCGTAGCAAAGATCACATCTCTGTCATCCAGGCAAATTTAACATGTCAATTATTAACCTAGATAAAACAATTATTCGCCTATGTGAATCCTGACACCTTCTGCCACCTACAATCCTTATTGTAGATTAATACAGTGTTTATTGGACAGATATACAGTGGTTTTTATTTGGACATATTAATACCAGAGTTTTATTGGACAGCATTAATACATTTTATTTTATTGGACAATTATTACCCCGTGTTTTAGTGTGACAGAATTTACCAGATTGAATTTAAACAAACTGCAGTGTAACAAACAAAGGATGGATTGGAAAAGTGGTGGGGCATTAATTATTTTAAAAGTTCATGGGGAGGACAATAGAGTCACACCCAGATTAGTGAGAGGGAAAAAGTTGCACACAAGAGAGGAGAATTGAAAATAGTGGCACATACCAAGAGAGGGAGAGGGAAAAAGTGGCCACACCAAGAGAGAGAAAGTGATAAAGTGCACACCATCAAGAGTGAGAGGGAAAAAGTGCACATACTAACCATGAGAGGGAGAGGTGATAAGTGCTCCATCCACGAGAGGGAGTAGGAAAAGTGCACATCAAGAAAGGGCAGAGGGAAAAAGTGGCACACACAAGAGAGGGAGAGTGTACAATAGTAGCGACACCAAGAGAGTGGAGATAGAAATAGTGCACACCCCGAACACAAGGGAGGTAGGGGGAAAAATGTGGCACTGAGAGAGAGGTAGAGGGAAATACGGGCTCGCCAAGAGAGGAAGAGAAATAATGGCACGCCAAGAGATGGAAGAGGGAGAATAATGGCACACGCAAGAGAAAGGGAGGGAAGAAAATATTTAGGATACTCAAAACGTGAGTTAACTATAAATGGTTTAAAATGTTTGATATGGTGTAACTGGGAGAAGGTATTAGTGACAGTAATCTCAATTGACTTATTTGACCATTAGTAGGTTTATTAGCGCACGATTCTAGTCGCCAGTGCTGCTGCACTTTGAGTCACTCTTCATCATCATCATCAGTCCCCGTGACCGTTGCGGTCGTTTGTGCACATGACACACTCTACAGATAACTTCTCACACATATGCGCTAATAGATGTCCTGCAATTTTCATTCACGCCTTGTCCATGACTTTATGTTGTCCAGACCACTCTTTTCCGGTGTCGACCTCTTCAAGCCGGCCCCCTCTCTACAGTTCATTGAAGGATAATTTTGTCAGGTATCATGCCGCAGTACATGAATCGAACCATGCCATCTCTACGTCTCTTAATATGTTATTATTATGTGTTTCATACAAGAAGTTCATTAACTTGCTATAAGTGACAATTGCGTTGTTGCTTTCTCTTATACTATAATTTTTAAATGTGTGTGTAAACCTTATCACGGGACCCGATGCATTTGAGATTCTCTGTTTAGTGGGTTTCGCCTGTTACCCTACTACCGGAAATAACCAAAAAAAGAAACCTCGCATCGTCATTCGACAGAAAATCTCTTTGAAAATAATATACACACTTGCAATATGGAATAAAAAATGATTGTAGGCAATACTTTATATGCCTTAATTGAATTATATCGATGATAATTTTTGTTTGTTTATAGAGATTAAGTTTATTATTTAATTTTTAATTTACATTATCTCAAATGAGAGTGATAATTCTAATTAGAGAGATCAGTCTAATGAGAGAGATATTTCAAATGATAGAGATAATTGCTTCAAATTTGATGAAAAATGTTAAGTTAGTATATGGGCATGCAAATGCGAACAAATATGCTAAATGTTGTTTGTGTTATCTATATGACCAGCAAAATGTACAAATATGTCTTACTGTTGTTGTTGTTACTTATGGCCACCAAAATGTACCAATATGCCAAATGTTGTTTTGTAGAAATTAATCGCGTGTATTGCGATGACTGTGTTTATATTTGTGTCGTCTTACCTTCTACTGACACTCGTAGCCCAAAAAGGTACAATTTGCTCTGAGATCTTTGAAGAATTCGATCTTAAACTTGAGAAATAGAATACTTTATCTGTACATGTAAATTGAACTCTTGTGCTTGAAATTCTCTAGAAAATATTTCAATCCTGGTAATCAAATGGTATGCTTGATCGATAATCGTCGGCTTCATCCCATGCCAACTTTTATTTCATAAAGCAATCATAAAATTATCACTACTTGTGCTTGAAAGTAAAAGCATTTCTTCCTAGTATGATTTTCTCTAGGCTTCAAAAACAAATAAAATAAAACAATAAAATACGGAGTGAGTATACGAATATTTATTGAAATTTTAAAAAAAGTTTGAAGTCTAATTTAGAGACTTGCATACTAAAAGCTTTCAGTAAAGATGCTCGAATCCTAAATGTGATATAAGAAAATCAAATAATTTCTTATTTAGTGGATGACTGTACTTTGCCTGGTCTGAAATAAAAATTAAAAACCTCTTTAGAGACCCTTTTTATATCGTGAGTTATAAAAATGAAATCAGCCATTAGCTGAATTTCAAATCACTCCCAAAAATCTTATAATAGTAAAAGGCAGTTGTCTGTGCGGTCCTCGATAGCCGCATTGGTCCTCAAACTCCTACTACAGCCATCACTAGCGTTGAAAAATTAAATCTCATTTCCATTATTGAACAAATTTACGTGGACGTTCAAAAACTAGTTACTTTTTGTGCAGTATGAGTTGTGCACGTTTGGATTTATAGTCAAAAACTTTGTTTTTACGTGTTATTTATTATACACTATAATGTATAGTATTTTTGACAGTGATACACATGTATGACCGGTCCGAGACGACGGTCTCTAAAAAAAGGTTCCAGGCTACTGAAGTCTTGGAACCATCCTTTCAAATCCATAGCAAAGGCATCCAACTGAGCATTGTACTTGTCAGCCGTTGAACAAGAACGGTTTTCTGTTTACAGCAAAGGGTAATTGAAAAACCTGTTTTCTACCTTCTGTCCTGTAGAACGGGGGAGAGCTTTGCCTGAAATGATTAAACATGCACAAACATTTTCATGTGCAAAACAATCTATTGTCCTGAAGTCTTACATTCAGTTAATTCAACTTTTCCATAATGTCAGGAGCAAACATGAAGTCTGACTTCCCCTCTTCATTAAATAGTAGTAACCAAAGTTACAAGCAAAACCCTTCATCTCCAAGAACATAACTATTTCTTCCTTGAGATCCCACTTTCGCCTCAACATCTTACCCAGTTTCAGCCAGCGCGCACTGCTGTGGTAGATAATATCATAATATTTAGTTTCCAAATCTTCAAACCAGTGCCTAGAACTGCCTGTGTTAAGTGCCTTGAACTGCCTGTGGTTAAGTGCCTTGAACTGCCTGTGGTTAAGTGCCATGGCTCTGATGAGGTTTATCACACGGGACAACGGTTCAATAACATGCTTGATATTCAACCCCATATTTACACAGACTTTCCTGGTGATGACATAGTGTAGAGGTAAGTGTGTATGGTCAGGATGTTCTTCTTTAATTTTATTGTTCATACCTTTTCACAGACCTACGTTTTTTCCAGTCAAAGCACGCGCTTCCATCGGGTTGTTACACTTGCTATCTTGTCCCACACAAACCCAGTTCTTTTAACACTGTTCTCACAGCATTGAATAAATCCAGGCTGTAGTTGTGTCTTTGAGTGGCTCATACACTAAGTATTTTTCGGTTAGCTCAAAAGGAGTGTTTATTCTCCGTATTACAGACCAACAATTGTGCTGTGTCCTATACATCTGTACATGTACTTTCGTCCGAACGCAAGAGAGTACCACAAAAATTCTTAGTTTGGATCTCGAAGTAGGTGCATAAATTATCGCTAATTGATTTCAACACACTTGACTTTTGCAGTTCTCCATGGTAAAGAAATGCTATCAAATTTAGTTTTCTGTTCTGGACACATAATGCCTGCTGCATCTGAAAAGCATTCCTTGATGAACTCGCTGTCAGAAAAAGACTTGTTCCGTTTTACAATCTTATGGGACAGCAACAAACTGGATTTGGTTGCAGCATCTTGTAGTCCAGACTGTTTGGTGAAAATAGTTTGCTGCTTCTTAAAATAATATTAAACAACTCCTGGCAATTCCCTTTTCTCTCTTCGTTCGTCAAATTGTGCCCGAAATACAAATGTTTTGTTGTACTCTTTAAAGACGCTCACACACTCATGGCACAGCAAGCAGACTGCTTTGCTGCCAAAACTCGTGAAGCAATATTTATCGGTCCATTCGTCAATTTAAAAACACGACATGTTGTCACCAATCTTTTTATTTTGGGCACACCTCATGGTAAAATCAACGTCTATTTACTTTTAAATTACAATTTTTACAAACCACCAAAATGTAAATTGTCAACAAAAGCTACTTCCGGTTGAGCTGAAATGCAGTTTGAATAAGGATGCTAATAATTAATGACTAATGATC
This sequence comes from Ampullaceana balthica, assembly GCA_944989445.1. Taxonomy (NCBI): domain Eukaryota; kingdom Metazoa; phylum Mollusca; class Gastropoda; family Lymnaeidae; genus Ampullaceana; species Ampullaceana balthica. The sequence continues at coordinate 530,594 of CALYLW010001110.1, forward strand.
ATTAATCAATTCTGGAGCCATAAAACCGATTTAATATCCCTAGATTCGAATCAAATAATCGGAATAAAATTTTAAAAATATATAGAAAATTCCAAACAAAAACAAAGAAAATTAACATTGACATATGATCGCTACATATACATACCTACGGGTCGTATAATATACTTTTGCGGGCCGCATGCGGCCCGCGGGCCGTAGTTTGCCCACCCCTGCGTTATAAAAAACTTTTCACCATGAAAGAACAGTTCTCAATGGCAAGCATGTTACACAACTCACACCCCTTTTCTGGGCAATACTTGTTGGCGCACAAGATGCCGGATCTGTTTTCTCCTTTGATACAGCGACACACCCAGCACTCGGGGTCTTGTGACACTGGGACGATATCTCCATTCTCGTAATCGATGCCATCAACTGTGCAGGACCAGGAATCTAATGTGTGGACGGCAACATGAGATTTAAAGACAGATCGATCAGAAGATATTGGAAAGATGTTTTCTGATTACAGAACCAACTCCTACCCAAAAGAAAAGAATAATATTTATATTCTGTGTGGAACATGACTGCTAAGAATTTAGCAATACTAATGGCGAGGATTATAGCATTTGTTCTAGCAATGCCGAAAGTAAGCCTGTGTGATAGCTATGATGGTAACACGATTGATATTATCTTATCTATTAAGTTTCTTTCCGTAAGGAATATTATTGCAAGTACGGATTATAGCAATAAGGATGCACTCTGTGTCAGTCCTGTTGGTAGCATGTCAAAGTAATGATGACGGCAAAGAATAACAACAACGCTGTTAGGCTGATATTTGTGGTATGCACAGAGAACAGATGATGGTCCTTATAATTAGAAAATGTTGTCAAGGGAGCAGCTGAAAGGCTCCTATAGGTTAATGGATTCCTTGACTGGGACTTAATAAGAGGTGCAAATTTATGCTATAAGGCAACCGTTAGCAGCATGCAGCTAAAACAACACACACCAAAAAATGCAACTGAGACTGACATTCTTATGAAAACTCGCGACTCTCAGAATCGTGCGTTTTTTCATAAGAATATCAGTCTCAGTTGCATTTAAAAAAAAATAATAATTAAAGAAAATAATTAATCGATTAATTTCGATTAATCAATTAATTTAGAACAATTACAATGCATTTATAGCTTCAACTATTTATATATGATCTGCAACTATCCATGACTTAATTTAGAGTTCACACAAAAATGTTGCACATTCAAACTGCTGCACTGACATAAGTGATGTTTCTATAACTTTAAAAAATAACATAGAGAGTTAGTTTAATTATAAAACCTATACAGTATACTGACTGTCAGTCACTTTATAGTAAGCAATTAGACATTATTTTAGCCAATCACGCCGACAAACCAGAGCATTTACATTTTCTTGAAACAGACACGATCGCATTTTATTTACGATGTATCTTGAAGAACTGAACAGTGTTTCGCACGGAACAGATGTCGCCGGTACACAAAGAATTGTTTGCACAAAACTGCTTAGGACAGGTCAACGATGGTTATTATTAAGCTTCCACCACATGAGAGGATCCTCTGTTTCTGGAATGGAAGTTTCTTCTTTGTACCGCGTCAGCTCGGCCTGTGTACCGTGTCAGCTCGGCCTGTGTACCGTGTCAGCTCGGCCTGTGTACCGTGTCAGCTCGGCCTGTGTACCGTGTCAGCTCGGCCTGTGTACCGTGTCAGCTCGGCCTGTGTACCGTGTCAGCTCGGCCTGTGTACCGTGTCAGCTCGGCCTGTGTACCGCGTCAGCTCGCCCTGTGCACCGTGTACTGCATCTGATTTGTCAGTTTCCAGTCGGAATCATTCCAGTGTCCCGTTATACCGGAGTATGATTCATTATTGTTCCAGGTCCAAAATTCGGTAATTATAGCAATACTGTGAATTCTTTCTATAGATTTTTTATGCTCTGTTAATTTCTACATCTGACCAATGACACCATCGATTGTACGGCGATTGGGCGAATTGTAAGTCTTATTTTGGATAGCTACACGTAGTACTGTCTGTAGACCATCATCTTCCACAATTGTCGTCTGACGTCCCTAACTGGCAATCCACTGTGCAATACGGGCCATAGCAACTTTCAAGTCCACTGAAACTTTGTCGCTTACAAGCTTGTTTGACTGACACAATACAACATTAATTATTGATTGCACTTGATAACTCTTCTGCTGGTCACTGTTGAAAATGTGTTGATACTTAAGCGGATGTTTGTGCTGAAGGGGGTACGTCAGCGATGTATTTGAACCCCGAAAAGCAAATTGTTTATGACAGTGACCGCAGTAAATTCTGTCGCCTTCGTCTACTCTTCCATTATCAGTTGCCTTAAAAATAAAATGTTTGCTCAACTTTCCGCTTAAATGCTAAACTTTAACTGTTCTGTCATAAGCCACCAGTTTTGTTTACGTCGGTAGTCTAAAATTAAAAATACTAGAAATATTTTCTTAAATTTAATCGATCAAATTAATTTTAATCGATTAATATTTCTAACGATTAATCGATTAATTAATCATTAATTTCCGCAGCCCTATTTTAATGGTAACCAAAAATGAATTTCTTAATGTTAAAGTATATTTGGTTTGAAAGGTGTATTTTTTTAAGTATACAAAATGCTGACATTAATTACCTAAGTCAGAATTTTGTTAAATTGAATGTCTCATTATGGAAAGTATCGTTGTTTACTTTTGCCAAAAATGAACAGCTTCAATAATTATGTTAATGACTTACGAATGTAGGCGGCGTTAGCAGCAGCCACCACGACTGAGCCAATCAGAAACAACGCAATCCAAGATTTCATTGTAATGAGTTTCTTTCTCTGAAAGATAAATTTAGATTACGGATAACAAAGGCAAACATGAAATAATGTTTCAAAATCAAAGTCAGATAGTTAATAAAAAAATATATGTACATACGAGCAACAATGCACGTCCAAGGACGTTCCGCCACCGTTCGGTGGCATGTTGTAACTCCCCTCCACCAGCCGTCTCGACCGGCATACATGGGCATCACGTCAAAAATACTATTCATTATAGTTAAAATAAATAACTCGTAAAAACAGAGCTTGACTATAAATCCCAACGCGCATAACTCAAAATAAAGTCTTGGAAGAAATACTGCACCAAAAATAACTCGTTTTGAACGTCCGCGTTAACGTGTTCAATGTGATTGGCTGTAGGAGTCATATGTGTTTGAGGGACAAATCGCTATCGATGACCGGACAGAACCATGCCTTTTATTATATAAGGATGATTGAAATGTTACACTACCTTTATTTCTTAATCCACTTTACATTTCAAGATCTATATTTTTGTTATGTGGCAGAACATGTTGGAACGCGTGTGGTGCTGGATCACATATTATACATCTTTTATTTCATTCTTTATTAATGTTTAAATTAAAAGTAAAATAAAGTGACTACCGAATATTTGTCTATTTTACTTTAAAAACTAAGATAGACGCGCATTTCAAAAACAAAAGTCTCATCTAAAAATATCAATGAATCAAATATATTTTGTGAAATTATTAGTTTATTTAATATTTCATGAATGTTGACAAAACCATATTTCAAACAAACCAAATGACTGAGGATGAAACCAACTTCTTACAGCGGCCAAGAACGAAAAGAGAAAATCGTCTGGTGAAGTTAGTTTTATAGGGCAAGGATGTAATTATTCGCTATGTGAAATTTGTCTGAGCAATTAGTTGAATGTACTTATGCCAACGTTAAGTTCGACCAATTACGCTTTGTTCAAAGATCACCAGCTGCTGACTGTACCGCTCTGTTGCACTCGGTGGTAACATACTTAAACTATGCCATGTTGTACATTGAAAGTCTTGCTGCTGAATAGAATTATAGCTATCACATGTGTTTAGTATTCGTACGTCAAATAATGTTTAGATGCAGTTTGAAAAGATAAGATATGGATCCTGGTTACATATACTTCCATGTTTTTTAAATCCTTTATATTACCTCGTGGCGTCTGCTTGCTTGATTGATGCCTTGAATGCCGAAAAAACTTTGGATCGATTTTAACCCACTTCCTCGCATACTAGCGAGCTGAAATTATGCATGCAGACTCGTGCCGATGATAAAAATGATCTATCAAAATTTAAGCTCGTTCGAATGTACTGTAATTAAATTAATGGATTTTTAGATTATCTCTATTTATCTCTATGTAGCAAGTTAATTTTTTGTGCTAGAGTGTCGCGGTGCGTATTATATTGAGCGACCCTTTTAATACTTTCCGCTTGCGCTGTGCGGTGCGTATTATATTGACGATACTTTGAAAAAAATATATTCCCGATCTGTAAATGTAAATGCTATTTATTGCTAATCTGTCTCGCGGTGCGCACTACGTTAAAATGTTTTTATAACCCTTTTCCCGTGATCAAATCGAGATGAAATTTAGCAGGCAGACTGTAGAAGTTTTTTTTACTATAAATCCTTTATATATTTGAGACAACTAAAATTTTGGATTTTTAGTTTGTCGAGCGATGCGTATTATAATGAACATTCTTATAGTTATGTCTCGTATATAAAGGATTTATAAAAAAAAACTTGTTTTTTTACGGGTTTTTTAATTTAAAGCTCAAATTGTGCAGCTTTGAAAAAATTATAATAAAAAGTTAATAAGAGTGAGACAAAATGTAACAGAGCGGAAATTTTATTTTTTAATAAAAAGTGAAGTCAAACTGGCAACTTATACTTTCTGTAAGGGTTAGAAAATAAAAAAACACTCCAATTTTTACTTAAGAGATTTTAATAGATAGCATTAAAATTTTTTTAAATAAAATGATATTATAATTAGTAAAAATAGAGTTATTAAATATTATAATAAGATATTTTAAAATTATATGTATATGGAAATCAAACAAAAACACGCATTTTTTTCACGTTTTGAATCAAAGTTCGTGTTTTAATGATTATGGCTTTGATACAAATGAAAACATTTTTCAACATTATCGTTCAAGCTTGATGAAATGGTGATAATCACAAATGTAAGTGGCAGGTGTCATTTTTCAAGGAAATCTGAGCAAAGGACAATTAATAGAAAAAAATTTTCATATTAAAATAACAAATACTTTTTTAACGCAATTTCCCTTGGGAATTGCGTTTATACATTTGAAATGTTTGTGCACATGTGAGCCTGCACATCCAACTTCCCCTGAACCATACCAGATAGAGGGTTCGGGTCTTTTGCAAATATGCTAAGGAGGTCCCAAGGATGTGCAACGGCCAAAAAATAAAAAAAACGAAAATACCGAAAAGATTCATTGGATTTCCTGAAAAAAACACACAATAATATCAGCATTTTGTCAATTTCTCGCCAACCATAACATATGTCGGGTCGAAACAAACGCCAAACAATAGCTAATAATATTTAGAACAATGTTGGAAAAGAAATTTGTGAAAAATCTCTCGTTCGACACTCGTAATTTTAGCAGCAATTTGTAGATAGCAATTGTTAAAATTTAGTTTCAGAATTACTTATTTGAATAGAGTTTTAATGTCATCTAGAACGATCTCCCTTGCATAAAAAAATCGGAAATTCCTTGTTGGAAATTGTGTTTAAATACTCCTTCGACTTTTTATTGTTTGTTTTATCTTATTGGGCTTAAAAATATGTTTCATAGAGAAACAAAGATATCGATGAGTCAGATTAGTTTTAATTATAGAGAAGGATTTAAAAACTTTTAAAATGAAGATTTTTTGGCTCTTAAACAAAATAACTTAAATATTTCATTTGAGCACTCATAGCCTCGGCTTTAACCATAATTACCTCCCCTAAAGGTAGCTCTTTCGGCCTCAGCTTGTACCATGATTACCTCCCCCAAGCCTCGACTTGTACCATAATTACTTCCCTCATCTGTAGCTCTTATAGCCTTGGCTTGTACCATAATTACCTCCCCCATCAGTAGCTCTTATAGCCTTGGCGTGTACCATAATTACCTCCCCCATCTGTAGCTCTTATAGCCTTGGCTTGTACCATAATTACCTCCCCCGTCTGTAGCTATTATAGCCTTGGCTTGTACCATAATTACCTCCGCCATCTGTAGCTCTTATAGCCACAGCTTGTACCATAATTCCTTCCCCCATCTGTAGCTCTCATAGCCTCGGCTTGTACCATGATTACCTCCCCCATCTGTAGCTCTTATAGCCTAGGCTTGTACCATAATTAACTTTTTACCCAAAATGGGGTAATTAACCCCTGTTTGCCGACCCCTGGTCTAGACTGATAGAAAACAATAAGTCAAGAATATATGGCAAATAGCTTTAAAAAATCAAAGTCTTGTTTTCATGCTCAATTCATGCAATTATATGAAGATTTATAAATGGTTTTACATCTTCAATTGGACATTTGAGTCGGTCATAATGAGTTAAATCATTTGAGGTAAGTCGGCCATCATGAGTTAAATCATTTGTGGTAAGTCGGCCATCATGAGTTAAATCATTACATCTTCAATTGGACATTTGATGTAAGTCGGCCATCATGAGTTGAGTCATTACATCTTCAATTGGACATTTGATGTAAGTCGGCCATCATGAGTTGAATCATTACATCTTCAATTGGACATTTGATGTAAGTCGGCCATCATGAGTTGAATCATTACATCTTCAATTGGACATTTGATGTAAATCGGCCATCATTAGTTGAATCATTACATCTTCAATTGGACATTTGATGTAAGTCGGCCATCATGAGTTGAATCATTACATCTTCAATTGGACATTTGATGTAAGTCGGCCATCATGAGTTGAATCATTACATCTTCAATTGGACATTTGATGTAAGTCGGCCATCATGAGTTGAATCATTACATCTTCAATTGGACATTTGATGTAAGTCGGCCATCATGAGTTGAATCATTACATCTTCAATTGGACATTTGATGTAAGTCGGCCATCATGAGTTGAATCATTACATCTTCAATTGGACATTTGATGTAAGTCGGCCATCATGAGTTGAATCATTACATCTTCAATTGGACATTTTATGTAAGTCGGCCATCATGAGTTGAATCATTACATCTTCAATTGGACATTTGATGTAAGTCGGCCATCATGAGTTGAATCATTACAAAAATACATGAATAAGACCTTACACGTTTTTCTAAAAAAATAGAATGAAGTGTACGCCAAATATTTCACAAGCGTTTGTAACATTCAGACACACACGTCACCAAACTCATTCCCAAACATTAGATTTGGCTTTTGGGTCCATATTAACGTGCTCTTTAAAAATAAAATTTTAAATTTTAAAATAAATCTTTCGTGAATCATAAGAAAGTGCATGATCTGAAATGAAATAAGAACCGATCATTTGAAAAGTTTGAAGCACCTTTTCTAAGCTGTAAACAACCACCATGTAAAAGTAATTAATCCACAATCAAACATTTCGACTCTATTCAGTCCTTTTAAATTTCTTTACATGTATGAATGTTGCAATGTGAGCAAATGTTGTTTTTATTATATTTATGCTTGAATTAATATCTTTCAGCATTACTAAGTTAATTTTTCAGTTCACAGTTAAAACAAAATAAATTGAAAGAAAATAATTCAAGTTAATGGGAAGAAGGGAAAAAGCATGGGGCGCCAATTCTCAAAGACAATTTGAATTGTCACATTTTTGTGATCCCTGGAGCACCAAGATTGAGATATCACAAAGATTAAAGGTCACAATGGATGAGAAACACAGAACGTAAATGTAACACATCCTGGTGCATCATTAGATGTTTATTTAGCCATTCTTTTGATAGAGAACGTCCCATGGTAGCCTTATTATAGAAAAAGAACAATTGCCTTTATTGTGGCCTTGATTTCTCGTAATTGTTTACATGAGTGGTACACAGACACAATAATTACTACTAGATTTATCATAATTTTTCCAAATGTTAGATGTTGGTTGCAATAACTAAAAACAAAAACAATAAGAACAATAAGGCACAAGCTGTGATGCTAATAAGTGTTATAATATGATTACAAGCTGTGTTACATGTATGTTTCTTGAGTCTATCCAGTACAGCTTCAAGTGTATGTATATGTGTTTCCCAATCTTTAGTGAGAATACATATGTCGTCTACATAATGTACCACATGTGGAATGCCTTGTAACATCGCTTTCATAAATCTGCTAAAAGTGGATGTACTGTTTACTAATCCAAATGGCATCACTAACAATTCATACACTTCATCCATGGCTATGAATGCAGTATATTTGACAGAATCAGGATCCACATTTATCTGCCAAAAACCTCCATTTAAGTCAAATGTAGTGAATATTCTGGAATTACCAATTCTGGCTATAATGTCTCTTGGGTCTCCAATAGGTTCATGGTCCAATTTTGTAATATTATTCAATTGTCTGTAATCACAGCACAGTCGAATCTTTCCATTCTTCTTTTTTACTATAATAACAGTTGGTTGGGTATAGTTGGCTTCAACTGCTTTTCTTATTTTGTTTTCTTTGAGTAGGTAATCAATTTCTTGTTTTACTGTGTCGCTATATGCCATTGGAATAGGGTATACTTTAGTCTTGAAAGGTTCATGTTCTAATACTTGTATCTTATGAGTCACAGTTTTTGTGTTTCCTGTTTCTTTTGTTATGACACCTTTGTATTTTTGTAAAATTGTCATCACTCTGTGTTTCATATTATCTGGTATGTCAGAGGATATTCTTTCACTGTCAGGGCTGTTCTTTTTCATTGTACTGTCATTTTCATCATTTTCTTTGCTGATGATATTTAAGGTTTGCTTTTCTTCTTTATTGTCCCCATATGCTCTTAGTTTATCCATATGTAATTTTTTTACATGTCCTTTTATATTGACACTATATTATGTGACATCACTAAGTTTTTCTTCAATGTTGTATGGACCTTCCCATTTGATTTCATTCTTTGCGTTTGGTAACAATACAAAGACTTGTTGTTCTGGCTCAAATGTTCTTTAGTGTCTGTGTTTATTTTTATTTCTCTATGTCTTGTACTTTGCTTGATTAGTCTTTATTTTGCTGTTTCAATACTGTAAAGTATTTTATCTCTAGTTTCTGACATCAGCTGATATCTGTTCTGTATGGCATCTTGTTTGCTTATAAGCCTTTCCTTGAAATTTCTCAAAGGACTTGCAGGGTTTTGACCAAACATTAACTCAAAAGGACTAAAACTGTGCTTTCATGCTTGCTGCTGTTTTATGCAAATAGTACTAAAGGTAAACATTCATGCCATCTGTCTTCATGGTCTACTGTAACCTTAAATAGCATATTCTTGATGGGTTTGTTTAGTCTTTCAATCACTCCATTTGATTGTGGATGGTAAATGGTGCTGTGTACTTGTGTAATATTTAAAATTTTCATAATAGCTTGTGTCATCTGTCCCTTGAATTGACTGCCATTTTCTGAAAGAAGGGTGTGAGGAAAACCATATCTGCTGAAAACATTGAGTAATTCATTGCATATACTTTCTGCATCTATTCGCTTCAGTGGAATAGCTTCACCCCATATGGTGGCTATGTCCACTATGGTTAGAGCATACATATGTTTCTTCATTGACATCTTTTTGAATGGTCCTATTAGGTATATGGCAATTTTCTCGAATAAGAAGTTTGCTTTGTCAGATGATTGTATGGGTGCTGTGTGCCTTCCATCTTTGGGATTATGTCGTAGACACACTGTACATGCCTTGATGTATTCTTTTATCTGCCTTGCCATTTTAGGCCAGTAAAAGTTTTCTGCTATTGTAGCAATTGTTTTCTTGGCGCCCATATGTCCACCTAAAGGACTGTCATGTGTCATTTTAATAATGGTTTCCTGTAACTTTTTAGGAAGAACCACTCTTTTGCAAGTACCTGCTTGTGCAATGTTTATCAATATGCCTTTATCTAGCTTGTAATTTTTGTTGTGGCCTGTTTCATTGTCTTTGATAAGTTTCATTTTTATTTCCATGATTGTGTTATCTTCTTCTTGTAGTTGTTTGAACTCTTGTTTTGACATCAGTTGGCTTCCTATTTCAAGTTTCTCATTAACTTCAATGTCTATGTTCTCTTTTTTGTGGTGGCTCTTGTTTGTACAGTAGCACATAATTGATGGCTGTTGTCACACCAAGCCTTGAATACTTCATCAGAATTGTCCACAACACCTTCAATATTCCCTATGATGAGATCACAAATGGCATCTTTCAAAACTCTGGCTCGAACTTAACCTTGAAACCAGGGTGAGTTGATGGTAAAAATAGCAGTTGGACAGTTTGTGCCATCAGCCATTACTAGTGTGTCTTTTTGCCCATCATATTCTTCTTCTTCCACCATCCTACTATGGACCACAATCGATGTGCATCCAGAGTCACGAAGACACATACATTTTCTATCGTTGGTGTAAACTGGGTAGAATTTCAGCGTTTCATGATCCTTCATAGTGGCCACAGTATTACTAGATTTTGATCCTTCTTGTTTCATTTTTCCTTTATCATCTCCATCTTGGTAGTCATTCCTTCTCCAGGGCTGATCATAATTTCTGTATCTGGAGTCATGATTATATCTGCATCTCCATGATCTTCTACCTTTGCTTTCAAAATTACCTTGTCTTGATCTTTCTTCTGTTTTCTTTCTTATAGGGCTGCCTTTGGGTGACACCCTATTTGGTTGACTTTTATTGTGGCAACACTGTCTCGCAATATGTCCTGGCTTGTTACATTACCAGCAAATAGTTTGTCTGTTGCCTTGGTTTGGCAGACTCTGGTTTCTCATTCCCTGTCTTTTTTATTGGTTTTTAATTTGTATTGCTGCAAAGATATCTTTTCTCTTATCCATTTCCACATTTGGATGAGAGTCTTTGAACGTGCGTAATGCATTTGTTAGCTCGGCTTGAGTAAGAACTTTCTTATCAGTTAAATATTGTGAATAGAGCTGGTGTTGCATTATCTAAGAACTTGTCAATTAACACCATGTCTAGTATGGCCTTTGGATTGCTTGTATCTATTGCTGTAAGTTCGAGCCATTTTGTTAATTTAACCTGTGCTTCATGCACTATGATATTGTCGTTTTAGTTTAAAATAAAGCTCAAATTTATTGTTTTAATTACACAATTTGTTTGTGTATTTTGCATTTTATTTAAAAGCTTTATCGTAGTCCCATTCTGTACTATGATCTGTGGATCTTTGTCCATCTTGATTCTCATTTCATGAAATTCTTTTCTATAATCATTTTCTAACTTTCCGAAATAACATAGAAGTGCCTTTTTGACATTTTTATATATGTTTTTGTCTTCTTTGGCTATACTGTTGTAAGCTTCAAATGCTTCTCAAGTTGGTTGAGTCATCAGTTGCGCTGGCCAATCTTCTTCATCATAACCTTTATGGCCATTATGGATTCAAAATAATCCAGATAAACATCCATTTTTTCTTTCTGGCTATCATATTTTCTATTTGTGTCATTACCAGGATTGTGGCCTCTACTCTCTAAATCAATTTGTAGTTTTAAGTTGTCATTTTTAAGTTGTTCAAGTTGTCTTCTTGCAGCCCTTGCTTCTCCCTTATTTATGTCTTTGCCTCTCTTTTTCATCAGCAATGTTTTGCCTTTCTTTTTCTTCAGCTATTCTTAGCTTCTCTTTTTCTGCAGCAATTTTGACTTTCTCTTCAACAAAGTCTTTTAATTCTTTACCACTTAAGCCAAATTCTTTAGCTATGGCAGTGAATTCTTTGTAGTAATCCATGTTTAGTTATATAGAATAATATGAGTCAAGCAATTTGGTAAGGAATGTAGAATGTAGGTATTTATTTATTAAGGTATAAATCCTCCAAATGCAAAATCTTGAATTCAAAATACTTTAAGTCCAAACCAGTGACACATCTAAACCATTAAATTTGATTTGGACAAAATGAGGCAACAAATCATCCTCACATGGGATCTTAAGTATACTTTATATATACGCTCCCTCAGATTGACAAAACACATCTGATGGTCCAAAGTAGTGAATAAAATAAGGCACTTAGTCAAATTTTCCAATTTCTGAAATTTAGAGTAGTTTTTATTGGTTCAATCTATTAATCCAAATTGCAAATATCACTCTTTCCACACAATGAATGGATACAAATTCCGTTCCTTGAATTATAATTCACACTGACAAAGTTGTTAATAGTCCATAGCTTATCAAGTTCAATGTTTGTTTACAGTTCTTTCTTGGAACTATTAGTATTGGCCTGTGTCACGTGGACACCATGTGCTCAATATGCCTCGACCCAGATTCAGTGCGTGTAGTTGAATGTAGTTGAACTTGAATATTCACAAATTATGATGGCTCACAATATTTCTACTTTTAATGAATATTTTCCTTTTTGAAATACATAATACTTGTCACTTCCACGAATACCTATAAAGGTACTTTGTTCACTCAGGATTAATGGTAATCAGTTAGCACTTTTCGATTCTTGACACCAATGTAACTTGTTTACTTATTAATGAATCTTGTAGGTGTTCTCTCAATACATAACCTTGCATACAATAATCCTCTGAAGAACTGGTTTCAATAAAACAACTTTAATATCTACACTATGCACATAACATACAATTTGATGTTATACAACGTAGAGTTCTCAGCACACGTCCGCCATGACACCCAGGACTCTGACTCTCTCTGACCTTGACCTTTCGCTCACGTGACCTCTACGTCATCCAAAAATGCAGGACTAAACACAAACCAAAGATAAGCGTAGGACGCAATAATCTTCTGTATAGAAGGAGCGTCTGTAAACAGATAAGATAAGATAAGATAAGAACTCGTGATACACAAGTGAAAACTTCTACAGGTCATTTTGGGACGCCTCTTTTCATCTTGCCTTCAGGGTAACAAGTGAGGGCTTGTCTCACAATGTTAATTTGGATGGCTATTTGAAGAGTTCATATAAAAAGCTACCTGGTAGATGACAAGTTAAAGAATTAATATAAAATCTACCTGTTAGATGACAATGTTGGTCTCGAAACATGCACACTGCAGTTGTTGTTACCTTCCCCAGTCCCCGCTCCCATCCTGCACCACCACCATCGCTTGCCCACCATAAACTGTGATTGGTTGACCCTATCAAGGGTAATTCATCATGCTTATTTGCACACGTCTTGTGCTTTTCCTTGTTAATTATATATACATGTAGATAGGTAATTACATTAGATGATTGATCAGTAAATATTAATTGGAATGATATAATATTTTTGAAAAACACTTAATGTATCACTAGGTCTTTCTTTTGTCCAATCAGAGATGCCTGGAGGGAGACATTACAAGACAACTTGTTGAACTTTGCCAGCGCTGCCAAGGGCATATTACTCTTACGCCAGAAAGGGGCTTTCAATGAATGTGTTAGTTACATGTATTCAAGATACCAAAAGCAATTGCAAGTTGGTGATTGTTTGAACTGTTGTTATTTATATGTCATTTAAGCTTTGAGCAAAAAATTTTGTTGGATCATGATGAAATTCCTGGATTGATTGAATCTGTTCATTTTTTCTTCCTTTACTTTGAGTTATTATTTGAATTTATTTTTAAAATTATAGTTTTTTTTTGTTTTTTTGTTGTTTTTGAGATCAAAGACCCCATGAAGACTTTTAATAACTTTGGCAATTAAAAGAAAACATTTCACTTGTATATTTCGATCTACAATTTCAGCCTTTGAGACAAGTAGAAGATTTAATGATTTATGTTTCTGTATACTGGAACTATGAAGTTCAGAAATAAATAGAAATCGCTTTATAGGTTCAGTCATGCTGCTAAAAGCAAAGATAGAATATAAATTTTATCCTTGTCTTTACCTTCGACGCCGTCTCTCTCTGTCTTGGGTTCGCGGTCGGTCGTGCGAAAAAACAAAAATAAAAGTAAAAAATGACCCACTTCCCGTGATGCTATCAAGCTGAAATTTTGCACATAGACTTATGTTACCTATCAATGCATCGTATAAAAAGTTCAGATCGATCGAATGTATCTTAATTAAATTAATGCATTTTTAGTGTATTTCTATATAACATATGTAATCCAATTTCACAGTTTGTTATTGTTTGTCTTCCACTTGCCAGTTGAGTTCACGCGGTGACGCCACCCGTCCATGTCCACACCACCTTCCCCCTTCCCCCGGTTTAAAAGCCTGGGGACATCAGTCGGTTTCATTCTGTAAATATTTGTCGCGTTTGAACATAATCAATTCTTTTAGAAATGTCTCATATATAAGGGATTTATAGTCAAAAACTTTGTTTTTACGGGGTTGTTTAATTAAATCTCTTATATTAACTTCACCGCCGTCTCTCTCTCTGTCTTGGGCTCGCGGTCGGTCGGTCGGAAGGGCGGAAAAAAACAAAAGTAAATAAAACAAAGCATTACAAAGTACAGGTTATTTCTGCACTATTCAACTTAGCATTACAAAGTACAGGTAATTTCTATATACTATAATGGTAAAATGTTGAGAGATATTCTAGATAATAATAATACTAATAACCCCCTTTCCAGTCCATGACGGACTATGGGGCATGTGAAGTAGCGTACACAAGTTTTATTTAGCCACCATTAACGAGTAAGGGATTGTGTGGTTTGAGAAATATTCTATATAATATAATGGTAAAATGTTGAGAGATATTCTAAATATTATATTATTAGTGTTTTCAGTAATTGTTTAGTCTTTTTCTTTGTAAAATTATCACAAAATGGAATATGATGACAGTAATTTAATAGAATTTACAACTGAAACATTTAATTAAACCCTAAAGACCATCTGGGATCTGGATGATAGTTGTTTTTAAATAAATCAAAATTATATTAAAAGTATTACATTGCTAGACTATAAATGACCCACCAATAAAGATAGGTTTATTCATTTATCTGCACAAAAAACATTGTTGAGCACTAAACAATTTGCAAACTGTGATAAGGAAAACAAGGGCAGATAATGTAGCAAAGTTTGAATTACTTTCTCTTGTCAGGCCCTGATAGACAGACTCATCATTGTCAATTCTGACACAAAAATGCATTATTTTTTCCACTATGAACAGTCTCATACCTTTGGCCTCAGGTAAATACATTTATATTTTATTCTTATTTGAACTGTTGCCATGTTGACTTGAGAATTTTCCCAATTTTATAGTGTCCACTGACACACACTTAGTAGAGCCAAACTGGAATATGTGCTCACGCAGATAACTGTGTCTTGTGCAGAGATGGAACTCACCTCAAGAGTACTGTGCTCTTAATTCTTGAATGGAGCGGGTGAATTAATAGCGTTGGGAAGATTACAGACTACGGAGTAAGTCCTGCTGGATTAATGAAGTAGCAAGTTATTCAAGTTACATCCCTTTGCAGCGTCTACCAGTAATTTGGAAATCTGCCGTTTTTACAAATTCTTACTTTTTCGAGGTCCAAAATCTTAAAGTTAATTAGCAAAATAAGTAACTTACACGTATACATGTATTTTGAGACATTCTTTGAACTTCGCAGATTCAGCTATTTTGTCTGACTTTTCTACACCATCAATATATATGATAAGATATCTGTGATGGCGCTGCTGACCGTGTTTGTTTCATATTTAAAAAACTGATTTTGTCTTCTGTGAAGTTAAATCTCAACACAATGTCATGTTAAAATTCCAGAATGCATCCCCCCCCACTCTCGCATATATTATATGATAATACTATTTGCGGGCAGATTAGTTTTCGTTCTTGCATACGGAATGAGAAAGGTGTTTTTCCTTATGTTTATCTGAGGGTTGTATTAAATTATCTTTGTGTTGTATTCCTAAATTAGAGTTAATTGCCTTATGTTATTACTACTTTACTATTGGTCCTTCTATCCTCTAGTGTTTCAAGTTTTAATGATTTAACTAAGGGTATTATTCTTTTCAGTTTTGAATATTCTACAGTAATGAATCAGGCAGCTCTTGTTTTGAATTTGTTCTAGTTTATCAATGTTTTATTGGTTGATGGGACCCATACAGAAGATGCATATCCAAGTACAGGTTTCACCAAAGTAGCATTTTAGTTTTATATTATTATTACATAACATACGACGTAATCTCCACGTCAAACACAGAAAACCAGGCAACCCTCCTACCCCACCCCCCAAATGTCCCCATGTTGCAAAGACACAAAGCAGGCAGAGACGCGTCACTTCTTCCACTTAACAGTACCCCAAGACTTACGATTAATCAACTAACAACAAAAATCAGAGCACGCCGATAGCCTATAGACCAAAAAAGCACAGTTGCTGAGAGTGTTTATTATATCCCCCTAAGGACACTTGGACACTATGGCCACTTGCCCACATGACCCATCGCTCAGGAAGCCGCTGATGGCTCCGATTGGTTCTTAATCTGCCTGGATCGCAGTCTAAAAGGTTTATATCAAATTACAGCTGAAATATTGACAGTAACTGTAATAAGGTACGAATAAAATAATAAGAGTGTTTATTTTAAAAATGATGGGATATCTTTTCTCAGGAGACAAACATCCAGCGTGGGTGGATTCAATATCAACTTTTTAAAATCAGGAGATTTATTTCTGCCTAGGGCGATCTGTCCTTTCTCTGCCAAACATAGGTTTCAATTTATAGGATTTCTGATGCGTGTAAAGTACAGGAAAACGTTCATGATCAATAATAATATTTCCAGATGGCGCTCCATCTGTATTGCAGGTTAGCATTGCTATTTTAGTAGCCTATTAACATGTAATTTTTTTAAAGCTTGAGTAAAAAGTTGATAAACGCATAAAACAAGGACCTACAATAAGCTGTTACAAAATTATGTAAAATTTTGTCCTACAATGCGATGCCCGTAAAGGTATAACGAGACTGAGTGAATCCTCAGTATATTGCTTACTTGTACATAAGTATTTCCGAAAACAATGTCTCTATAAGATACATATTTAAAAAGCTGTCTTACTATCTATATTTTCATTCCACAGGTGTCTCCCGCAGTCTTAATATCTTGCTATAATTCCACACGTGTCTCCCTCAGTCCTAATATCTTGATATAATTCCACACGTGTCTCCCACAGTCCTAATATCTTGCTATAATTCCACACGTGTCTCCCTCAGTCCTAATATCTTGATATAATTCCACACGTGTCTCCCACAGTCCTAATATCTTGCTATAATTCCACACGTGTCTCCCACAGTCCCAACATCTTGCATGTAATAACATCCAGCCGTGGTGAGATTTATGTCCACAAATTGAGTATCTTTTTGTTTCTCCCCAGAAAATCAGCATCAATAAGTTCAACAAGTTCCGTACATTAGTGGTTCTCAGAATTATAAGACTGAGAAACACATTCTTAAGACTCCGTTATTTACAATTATGTGATTGGGGGTGGGGTTGGTGCTACTCAGGGCCTGGTAAAAATATGACGATCCCCTACATAAACAAATATTTAAACTACCCATTCAATTTGCTAAAAATCCAATCCTTCCAGAGAGAAACATAAAGTGCCACACAGAGGACCGCCAACGCCCACCCCATTCCTACTTTAAGGGGACCCACAATCTGTCTTAACAGTTAACAGAATTGAAAACAAAAAATTATTGTGCGGCCTCTCAGAATTTTAGAAGCGCTTTCGGGGTTGTTAGAGTACCTCGGAGCACAGACTGGGAGCCACTGTCCAAGGCCGTCGGTTTATCTGTTTTTATTTCTGATTTTATTGGAAACTTTCTTACGTCAGTGATTACAGCTAAAACATTAGTTCATACGTCAGTGATTACAGTTATAACATTAGTTCATACGTCAGTGATTACAGTTATAACATTAGTTCATACGTCAGTGATTACAGTTATAACATTAGTTCATACACCATTGATTACAGCTATAACATTAGTTCATACGTCAGTGATTACAGTTATAACATTAGTTCATACGTCAGTGATTACAGTTATAACATTAGTTCATACGTCAGTGATTACAGTTATAACATTAGTTCATACGTCAGTGATTACAGTTATAACATTAGTTCATACGTCAGTGATTACAGTTATAACATTAGTTCATACGTCAGTGATTACAGTTATAACATTAGTTCATACACCATTGATTACAGCTATAACATTAGTTCATACGTCATTGATTACAGCTATAACATTAGTTCATACGTCAGTGATTACAGTTATAACATTAGTTCATATGTCAGTGATTACAGTTATAACATTAGTTCATACGTCAGTGATTACAGTTATAACATTAGTTCATACGTCAGTGATTACAGTTATAACATTAGTTCATATGTCAGTGATTACAGTTATAACATTAGTTCATACGTCAGTGATTACAGTTATAACATTAGTTCATACGTCAGTGATTACAGTTATAACATTAGTTCATACACCATTGATTACAGCTATAACATTAGTTCATACGTCAGTGATTACAGTTATAACATTAGTTCATATGTCAGTGATTACAGTTATAACATTAGTTTATACGTCAGTGATTAAAGTTATAACATTAGTTCATACGTCATTAATTACAGTTATAACATTAGTTCATATGTCAGTGATTACAATTACAGTTATAACATTAGTTCATACGTCAGTGATTAAAGTTATAACATTAGTTCACACGTCCGTGATTACAGTTATAACATTAGTTCATACGTTAGTGATTACAATTATAACATTAGTTCATACGTCAGTGATTACAGTTATAACATTAGTTCATATGTCAGTGATTACAGTTATAACATTAGTTCACACGTCCGTGATTACAATTATAACATTAGTTCATACGTTAGTGATTACAATTATAACATTAGTTCATACGTCAGTGATTACAGTTATAACATTAGTTCATATGTCAGTGATTACAGTTATAAAATTAGTTCACACGTCAGGGATTACAGTTATAACATTAGTTCATACGTCAGTGATTACAGTTATAACATTAGTTCATATGTCAGTGATTACAGTTATAAAATTAGTTCACACGTCAGTGATTACAATTATAACATTAGTTCATACGTCAGTGATTACAGTTATAACATTAGTTCATACGTCAGTGATTACAGTTATAACATTAGTTCTCACGTCAGTGATTACAGTTATAACATTAGTTCATACGTCAGTGATTACAGTTATAACATTAGTTCATATGTCAGTGATTACAGTTATAAAATTAGTTCACACGTCAGGGATTACAGTTATAACATTAGTTCATATGTCAGTGATTACAGTTATAACATTAGTTCATACGTCAGTGATTACAGTTATAACATTAGTTCATACGTCAGTGATTACAGTTATAACATTTGTTCTTACACATAATGAATCAAGTTTGTGTTTTTTAAAGATGTCCCACGATGCCGTGTTGGATTAAGACAAACAACGCAAACATCTTATTGTGGCATGTAACTGTCTAATAATTATTTTTAATATTTTATTTATTAGAGAGTGCTAAACTTCAGGAGAATGAGATACAGTTAGTTACTTGTCTTTTATCTTACAAAATGATTGACAAAAGAGATCAACAAACACCATAAAGGTAACAAATTATCTTGAACTGCAGCATCTGTTATAAATAGCCAACTGTCATCAAACATAACGGAGGACGATGACATTATTTAGATGTAAGGAAGTTTGTTGATGACAATGTTATATCACAGGAGCATCATATACTATTGTATTCCTGCATTGAGCAGCTGCTTCATAAGTAAACCTACAGTTCGTCATTTGCGACGATACAATAAATTTATAGCCCCAACACTCTTAAGGAAAATGTTCAGGGACGTACTTGTGCCAGTATCATATGGCTGACACTCGCACAAATACGCCCCTGAATGCCCGCTCAGCACAAAATTCCACAACACAAAAACCTAATGATAAAAAAACATCATAGCATCATACTCATTATTTTGATCTGTGGTAAAGTTTGCTGGACTGCCATCAGTTATTTAGTAGATTGTCTGGATTGCTCCTCCATATCGATTTGTGTCTAACAACCAACAGGGGAGGCCATTTTTCACAATAGCAAGAACTGGACTGGTGGCCTTCTGTTTTGTTAAAAAATGTTTGTAGTAGGGCTGTTATCGATTATTTTAAATTTAATCGTTAACTTTTGAAAAATTATCGATTAATTAATCGATAATTTCAATTAAAGCCAAAAATAGAAATTTATGACGTCATTAAACTGAACATTTCAAGGGAAGTAACAAAAACAGGTAATTGACTTTTTAAAAAAATTATTGAGTTATTTCCCCTGTTTCCCTGCGCTGGTAGTGTCAGCCATGTTTACCCACGTTTTTATTAACTTGCTTTCGTTCCTGTCTGTCCACAATTCTTTTTTAGTTTCTGCCGGTCCACATAAATTAATAAAATAAATTTTAATATTACGCCAGAGATGATTGTACGTAAAAAATATATATAAACTAGTAACAAAGCCCGCCCAAGGACGGGAATAAGTGTAGGGTGACCTGTGACGTTCATGGAGGCTATGTTTTGGTAGTTGTTATGCTGAAGCGTTTGCAGGACATTGTCGTCGCAGGTCAAGGGATGTGGACAACAACAACAACAAAAACAGCAAAAACAACCAAAACAACAACAGCAACAACAACAGCAACAACAACAACAACAACAACATCATCAACAGAAACAAAAACAACAACAACAGCAAAACAACATCAACAAAACAATAACAAAACAACAACAAAACAACAACAACAACAAAACAACAACAAAACAACAACTACAACAACAACAGCAACAACAACAGCAACAACAACAAAGCAACAACAACAAAACAACAATAATAACAACAACTACAAAACAACAACAACAAAAAAAACAACAACAAAAAACAACAACAAAACAACAACAACAATAACAGCAATAAAAAAAAACAACACTTAAAACTCTTGCCACTACCCCCCAGGACCATCAAGGAAAAAGCATTTAACAGAATTGTCATTGGAATAAGCGGCAGGCATCACTCAAGATGGAAACAACATAATGAATTATGACAAAAAAACTGCACCAAAAATAACTCGTTTTGAACCTCCGCGTAATGTGTAAATTTTTCTCCGCTAGTGATTGGCTGTAGGAATCATGTGTTTGAGGGACCAATCGCTATAGATGACGGGACAGAAAGGACAGAAACTTGCCTTTTATTATATAGGATTATTATTAATTATTAATAATTAATTATTTATTACTAAATTTTTTTATAAATATTATAAATATTTTCTTAAATTTTAATCGAATTTTTATCGATTAAAATTATTTTAATCGATATTTAATCGATAATTTTTTTACGATTAATCGAGAAATTAATCGATAATTTCCGCAGGCCTAGTTTGTAGAGATGTGAACATTCTACATATTTTAGACGAGAACTTCCTCATTTTATAACATGGAATGAGGGGGAATTAGGTTTGAAAACCAAATACAAAGGATCCTGAAATGCGTCAAAAGTAATTAAAAGTCCAGTACACAAAACAGGTTAAATTTGTTTACAATTTTCTGTTTTATACCGGTACGATATTATTTTAATTTTAATATAAAATGGTTTTCAGAAAAAATGTGCGAATTAAAGATTTACGTGGTGTTAAAAAACAATGAATTATGTCTATTAAACACAACGGAACAATAAATTCCTTCATTTATTTATGTATTGAGGAAAATTTTTCAAATGAAATTTATAATATAAATTGATATTTCAAATCTTTTAATTTTGTAACTGCCTGTAACAATTTTACCCACATATCCGCCTCATTTATGACTTTGACAGTGGACATGGGAAACCTTTTAATGAGCCACTTTAATACCATAAAATACACCATCCATCATTAAAATAATGCTATACAACCAGAGAAATATTAATCCATTAGTACATGCCTATGTGCTGTTCGAATGCCTTCATTGGTACGCCTTTACATGCGTATGTGCTGTTCGAATGCCTTAATTTAAAAAAAGCGCAAGAGCCTAAAAAGCCGTTGATATTTTGAGAATCCCTGTAGACCGTCACATTATTACACAACAAGACCGTCGTGACATTTCAACTCTATTTTGGTGAGGATGAACATGAAATCTAATTGGATGTTGCGAGTGTCTAGACTCTAGATCAATGGTACTTGGTTGAACCACTGTAATTATAAAAGGGCCGACAAAATAAGTTTTCATAATACATGTATTACCCGAAAATATTTGTTCTATAGAGAAAGATCCATAATAAACATTTCAAATGTGTAATGATATCTGGTATGAGCCGTTAGTATCAGACTGAATACCCGTATTATCCTTGAAAAAACGCTTTAGTTTTGGGTTGCACTGTTTTGTCGTTGGGTTGATACACTGTTCTGTTCAATGGTTGAGGTAAGTCTTGTACCCAATTACCCATGTGACCTTGACGTAATTCGAACAGACCCACCGCCAAAATTTTTGGGCTCCACATACCTGGGTAAGTGTGGGGACCTTTATGTGCAGACCAGCATAAAAATGTCAAGCCCAAAGGGGCTCCCTTCGTTAGGGACCGGGTAACAGTCCACATCCCCCCCCCCTTTATTTTTGTCATTCGCTCGTGTCAATTATAAGAGGTTGCTGCTACAGAACATATCGTTTTGTTTACGATATAAAATGATATTATAGTTTGGACGATTGATTTCGACACATTTTTTGTAATGTATGTTTGGTTAAATACCGAACAAGAACAGAGGAAGTCGATTATTTAGTGCACACTTGACTTCCATGATGTGAAAAGAAAATGAGAGAGAGATAGAGGTAGATAGAGATAATATGTGTTTGTGTGTGAAAGAGAGAGAGAGAGAGAGATGGAGGGAGGAGGAGAGAGCGAGAGAGAAAGAGAGAGAGAGATAGAGAGAGAGAGAGAGAGAGAGAAAGAATAGAAGATTGTAATTGAGAGAATGAGACAGAATAAATAAATAGTTCGGGATTTAAAAATTAGTCTGGGAATCGAAAAGACGATGCGAGAAAATAATACTTATCTGTATCCGATATAAAAAACCCAATAACAATGAAAACAAAACTTGAACAGATTAAACTTAATGTTGAATTCCTCGCTCCACTTTTCTTTAACCCTTTCACACCTTGTTATTACCTGGGACGCAGCCAAGGCTTCAGATCAATTTAATCGACACCTGTAATTTTTAACGATGCCTAGATACATTTGATTGCCTCCAGGTAAGAAGTGACTAGGGAAACATACAGGCATTCATGCGTTACAACGGCATTTAATATGGACTGAAAACCTTGAGATGCTGAACTGGTGACCTTGACATCTGAGTCGTCTTTCAGACGCTGAAGAGCTCTACGAGAAAGAGAGACACCGTTGGGGGGGGGGTTCAGGTCTAAGTTGGAAGTATTTATGAGCGTTGTTTCCTGGTTGTGTCTCGGGTTACTATGCCAGGACAAAAGTCACGGGTTTATGAGAGCTTGAGACGCGCGGATAAGTCATTCAGTTGGTCGTCCCACATTTATATATATATTCCTCCCTCCCAAAAATCTATAATAAATAGACATGAAACTTTTACATATTAAAAATAGACAGGTAAAAGATGAGAGCCGTGGGGGAAATGTGTGTGTGTGTGCGGCGCGGGTAGAGCAGCTTAAGATTAAGGGAGATAACAACAGAACAGTGAGATCACGTGGTTTTATTTTATCTTGTCTTGAATAGCATCGTTAAATAGTCGGGAGGGGTGTTGGTGGTGGTGGGGGTGGGGGTGCTACATTTTCTCCACTGCATTCACGTGGTCTCAAAGGGGGCTTTCATAAAATGTTGACGTCACCCACTGTCTCATCCGATTCAACGCTTCTGCTAGTAGTCAAAGTCCGTTACATTACATTAATTTTACATTAGTTTTCGTATGACATCATTTTCTTATCTTTAGTTTCCCTTTTATTTGGTATCACAGACTCATGTCTGAATAGGTGCCAGGCAGTATTTCTATGTACCCGTGCAGGGCCGCGTCACTTTACTGGGTGCCAGGCAGTATTTCTATGTACCCGTGCAGGACCGCGTCACTTTACTGGGTGCCAGGCAGTATTTCTATGTACCCGTGCAGGACCGCATCACTTTACTGGGTGCCAGGCAGTATTTCTATGTACCCGTGCAGGACCGCGTCACTTTACTGGGTGCCAGGCAGTATTTCTATGTACCCGTGCAGGACCGCGTCACTTTACTGGGTGCCAGGCAGTATTTCTATGTACCCGTGCAGGACCGCGTCACTTTACTGGGTGCCAGGCAGTATTTCTATGTACCCATGCAGGACCGCGTCCCTTTACTGGGTGCCAGGCAGTATTTCTATGTACCCGTGCAGGACCGCGTCACTTTACTGGGTGCCAGGCAGTATTTCTATGTACCCGTGCAGGACCGCGCCACTTTACCTGGTGCCAGGCAGTATTTCTATGTACCCATGCGGGACCGCGTCACTTTACTGGGTGCCAGGCAGTATTTCTATGTACCCCTGCAGGGCCGCGCCACTTTAATCCATCTTCCACTAATGATCTGTGAATTGTGTCTCAATGAAAACCACATACCCCGATAACCACCCCATCTCTTGATAAAATTCTGATTTTTCTGGCCCACTTAAGTTTCTTAATTAGCCCATACACACATAAGTTTTTCCCAGCTTACATATGCATCATGGAAGTAGCTAAATGAGAAATGTGAATTAACCGGTATTATATCCGTCCACCCCAAAGATTATTTTAAACAATCAAGAGTAAATAAACATTCAGATCTAATTATGATAATATTATGTTAATGAGATTAATCTTTATGATCAATTCTTACTCTAGTCATTCATATTTTTACATGACAGAGGAAGAAAAAAATCGTACTCAACTAAACTGAGCTCAAACTTATCGTTTTGGAAATTTATTTTATCTGTAAATATGATAAGAGGGTGTGTGTGTGTGTAGGAAGGAAACTTAAAGGGTCCACACAATGGCCACTAAGATAATTGTTTGTGTTTACTTTGTGGGGTGAGGAGAGCGCGAAGTCTTTTTGCAGCCATGTTAAAAACCGTTTTATAAAAATATCTCAGTTTATTGATCATGAACATTACTTTGTCTAGAAATGGGATTAGTAATTTTGTTACACTTAAGTCTAAACCCAAAATTAGAGATCTACTCGGCGTTCAAGGACATCAATAAATTCCACCAAGGACAAAAACTCGTGCAGATCTCACTGTTATTACTCGCCTTTAAAACAACTAAAAATAGTCTCGCTCCAGTAACCTGAGGCACTGGGTCACTGGGCGGCCTAGACCTAGTTTGAGTGACCTTCATGAAGAGAATGTCATTATTCTTGTTTGTGTATTGATTATTACAGCAAGACTGCACGACCGAATGAAATTATTTTTAAAAGAGAGAGAGAGAGTGAGAGAGAGAGAGAGAGTGTGACAGAAAGAGTGAGAGAGAGAAAGAGAGCGAGAGGAAGGCTGAAGGAGATAGTGAAAGAGAGAGAGAGAGGGGGTGAAACAGAGTGAGAAAGATTAAGAGAGAGATAGAGAGTGAGACCGAGAGTGAAACAGAGAGTGACAGAGAGTGTGAGACAGAGTGAGATAGAGAGTGTGAGAGATAAAGTGAAAGAGAGAACTTGAGTTTCGATTATATAACAGTTTCGTTTTACTATTTTTATACCTATATTTGAATGCACCAGATATTTTAAGACTTCAAATCTGGTATCAATTCGATACAAAATAAAATATTTAAAAAATCTTTTTTTAAAAGGACACGCTTTTATTTACATATAGAAAGTGCACTAAAAAGAAGAAAATAAAAATTTTCAATCCGTGAACCTATCGACTGCACATAAAAGCGTGGGGCCCTCATCACAACTCGGGATCATGTACAAAGCTGCGAAACATAAATACAAATTTATATGAATATTAATAAACATTTAAAGTTTCACAACTTTGATCATATACATGCTACTATCATATTAATTAGAAAAATTTATCTATATGCAAAAGAGTAGTTGCAATAAGAAATGAGTTGTGATGGGCGCCCCACGCTTTTATGTGCAGTCGATAGGTTCACGGATTGAAAATTTTTATTTTCTTCTTTTTAGTGCACTTTCTATATGTAAATAAAAGCGTGCCCTTTTAAAAAAATATTTTTTAAATTTTTTTTTCAAATTATAATAGAAAAAACAACAAATATTGCAACCAAAATAGGATTTATCGAGCGCACCGTTCTCTTTGCTTTTACCAAATTAATTTTAAAATCATAAATCTTTTTGAAATAAATTTTAAGCTATGATAATGATAGGTACATATATACTAAATTAGAAAGGAAATTTTGTTTGTTTTTAAAAAGAAATATTCGTATAACGCCGGGCGTTATTCGGAGATATCTCCGTATAACGCCTCCCTAATAAATATGTAATATAGTTCAATGTGTCAAGGGACATAATTCTCATAAAAAGTATGATAGTTTCATTTATTTAGAACTTGTAAGATTACTTATTGTATTGTAAATTCATTGTTGTAATACGATTGGTTAAGATATGAGTAAATAAAATATTTAAAAAATCTTTTTTTAAAAGGACACGCTTTTATTTACATATAGAAAGTGCACTAAAAAGAAGAAAATAAAAATTTTCAATCCGTGAACCTATCGACTGCACATAAAAGCGTGGGGCGCCCATCACAACTCATTTCCTATTATAACTACTCTTTTGCATATAGATACATTTTTCTAATTAATATGATAGTGGCATGTATATGATCAAAGTTGTGAAACTTTAAATGTTTATTAATATTCATATAAATTTGTATTTATGTTTCGCAGCTTTGTACATGATTGCGAGTTGTGATGAGGGCCCCACGCTTTTATGTGCAGTCGATAGGTTCACGGATTGAAAATTTTTATTTTCTTCTTTTTAGTGCACTTTCTATATGTAAATAAAAGCGTGTCCTTTTAAAAAAAGATTTTTTAAATATTTTATTTTCTACTTTTTAGTATCACAATTTTTTAATCAATTTTTTGACATAATCAACTCAATTTAATTAGTCAAACTTCGTTGTCTATAACTTAAATGTGATAGTGGTAAATAGATAGATTATTAATTACAAATTTATGTATTTAAAAGATAACAGTTTCCCCAACTGGAAATTGAACCCAGTACCCCCAGGTCTAAAATCCATTAAGCTAACAATTGGGCCAACTAGGCTACACAAATACCAGTTGTTCCTCTTGTATTATCATGTCAATTTAGATTTAGTTTCGAATTACTGAGCTGTTTAACACCTGGAATGTCGTCATCCATGGCTGGTTGTGAACTCCGGTGACATTCACGTGAAAGTCAAGAATAGCCCGGATACAGATTATATATAAAGATAAACGTAAAAATGCATTTATTTAATTACGGTACATTCGATCGATCTGAAATTTTGATACAATGTATTGTCATCCAAGATCTATCTGTGGTAAAATTTTGAGATCTCTAGGACCATCAGAAGTGGTTTAATTTTACGTTACAAGATTTGACGGATACAACATACAAACAGTGTGAGTTAAATAAAAGCTTGTAAAAAGAAAGACAAAGATTTGACGTGTTGTTATACTTTGAATATTTAAATTTTATGATTGCAAACTAAGATTCGTTCAAAGCAAACTATTCGAGAGTTTTCAAAATGGCCAACCTCAGCCCCTAACCAGATACGCCTGCTGACCGCAAGGTCACCCAGTTAACTATGACATGTTTTCCTGGACATTGATCAACTTATTGGCTAAAAGCAGGAAAGCCTATCACGTAGAAATGTTAAAATGTAATGTTGTCTTTGTAAATCTCATTATTAGCCACATCTTCTTTGGCACAAATAATTAAATAATAAGCTATGTGCAAGACATTTATGAATTCAAGCTCAAGGATATGCGAGCAAACAGTCACTATCACAGGTGTGGCTTATATAAAGGTGACACCGGATCGCGTGTGTGGACGAACAACCACGATATGTGGACAAACAACACCACGATATGTGGACAAACAACCACGACATGTGGACAACAACCACGACATGTGGACAAACAACCACGACATGTGGACAAACAACCACGACATGTGGACAAACAACCACGATATGTGGACAAACAACCACGACATGTGGACAAACAACCACGACATGTGGATAAGCAACCACGATATGTGGACAAACAACCACGATATGTGGACAAACAACCACGATATGTGGACAAACAACCACGATAAGTGGACAAACAACCACGATATGTGGACAAACAACCACGATATGTGGACAAACAACCACGATATGTGGACAAACAACCATATATAATCACAGGCGAAGAAGGGATGGTGATGGGAGGAAAAACATCAAAGAAAAAAAAACACAAAACAATTTTGGGCAGTATTAAAACTCAAGGTAAGTCAACCAACTAAGATATGCTCTAGATCAGTGGTTCTCAACATTTTGAGATTCACGGACCACTTGAAAAAAAGTAAGTCTTAGCCGCGGACCACTACTGAAATTTGTGCTACTGCCGTTTCTGGAAATTTATATATAAATATACTTTGTACTGCGGCGTCCATTTTTAGGGCACCTACGGCACCCACCTTTTTCAAAAGACCAACTAATTTGTACTTGTATGATAAATACGTAATATTAAATTTCCTTACATGTACACAAAGTATTTTATAATAGGGGTTGTAGGGCACCTAGGTAGCCCAGTTTTTTTGGGTCAAAAGTCCAAGTAACTTATCCTTGTATGATAAAAACGAAATATTCCTGAAATGTACGCAAAGTATTTATTTACTATTTTTTACAGTGCTAATCACCATACGATTTTTAAACTCATTTCAGAAAGCAGCGCACCAAATTACTGCAACAACAAAAAAATAGCTCTTTGAGTCAGTCAGCACTGTTTACAACACAAATGCTGACGTCAAAGGTTCGTGCGTTGTTTGGTTAATTCTAATCTGGAAACCAAAATGATTATGCTTTTCAAGTCTATATTTTCAATTTTAAAAAAGCAGAGTGATGTCCCTTAGCTTTAGGCGTGAGTCAGTCATAATTAAGGGTAAATCTATAAATAATATATAAAATAATAGTCCAAGTCACTCACTCACTGGATGTGGAACGCTGAGGAACGATGTACAACAGTCTATAGCAGTTAAAAAATCGTGTGGTGATTTGCACTCTAAAATTTTTTATATTAAATTATATGACGTCATTGTTTGATCTTATATTTTAAAATACAAGGTATTCATCGGTGCGCAAAATGATTATAAATTATAGATGCGCTGTAAAAAAATATTATATGACGTCATTGTTTTAGCTCATATTTTACTTTTGGAAAAGGGAACAATGTAAAAATAGGATTTGATGATGATTAATTATAAAATACTTTGTGTACATTCCAGGAAGTATAATATTTCGTATTTATCAAACAAGGATAAGTTACTTGGACTTTTGACAAAAAACAAAGTGGGCGCCGTAGGCGCCCTACAACCCCTGTTATAAAATACGTTGCGTACATTTCAGAAAGTTTAATATTTCGTATTTATCAAAAAAGGACAAGTTAGTTGGGCTTTTGAAAAAGGTGGGCGCCGTAGGTGCCTTAAAAAGGGCGCCGCAGGCGCCACGGTGCCCCAGCACAATCTAGTAATATAATAGTCCAAGTCACTCACTCACTCATTGGATGTGGAACGCTGAGGAACGATGTACAACAGTCTATAGCAGTTAAAAAATCGTGAGGTGACTAGCACTGTAAAAAATATAAAATGATGTCATTGATTGATCTTATATTTAATACAAAGTATGCATCAAAAGGTGTGCAAATTTACTACAAATTAAAGACGCGCTGTATAAAATTTTTATATCACGTCATTGTTTTGGCTCATAATTTTATTTTGGAAAATGGAACAATGTAAAAAGAGGATTTGATGATGGTTAATTATTAAATACTTTGTGTACATTCCAGGAAGTTTAATATTTCGTATTTATCAAACAAGGATAAGTTACTTAGGCTTTTGACAAAAAAACAAAGTGGGTGCCGTAGGCGCCCTACAAACTCTATTATAAAATACTTTGTGAACATTTCAGAAAGTTTAATATTTAGTATTTATCAAACAAGGACAAGTTAGTTGGGCTTATGAAAAAGTGGGCGCCACAGGCGCCACGGCGCCGCAGCACAACCTAATATAAGATATAACTAGTTACTAATATAGGTGTTATTAAAACTAAAATATAATGCTACGATTTGCGTGCTCCAAAAACAATATTGAATGGAAACAGATTGCAATGGCTTTCATTTGTAACGAACAAATGTTCCTTATACTAGTCATAGTATTTAATTCAATTCTTATGGCTCACTATAAAATTAATAAAATTTAAAACAAACACCATAAGTCATAAACAATAGTCAGTGAATGTAAGAATGCTACATTATTTTATTTAGGGCAATCCTTTAGATGTGAGCACAGCAAATAAAAAAAAAGTTGTATTACTTGAAAGATGCCATCGTAGTTCATCTTCAACTTCAAGTTTGGAACAATGTTTTGTTTTGATTGTAGCCAATGCAAAAAGTGCACATTAACAAAGATGTGATGTAGCAAAGTGTAAGAGTATTTTAAAAGCTTTGCGAGACAGTTCTGAGACAGTTATGAGACAGTGCTGAGAAAGTTCTGAGACAGTTCTGAGTACTCCAAAATTTCAACAAGCTCACTTTCTGATACAACATATTCAAAGTAGTATCGCTGGTCAGTTCAATGAATTCGTTTAAATTCGATGTTGGTAAATGTAATGAGTCAATGTGTGCAAGAAACACATGGATAACTCTCAATGTTCAAATGACTAAAGTAGAAGTTACATTGATCATGTGGTGATTGAATATGGTCAGAAATCAACTTTATCAACAGTTGTTTATGTTTTCAGAATTTTCTGGTTTATCGATAAATTCGTGCAATTGATCAATGATTTCAAAGTTACCGTTAAATAATCTTGTTTTGCAAAGATCAAGATTTTTTTCGTAAAAGCCTTCTGTCACTGAGAGTAATTAAATGTTTCTGCTTTCCTTGCACAGGCCAGTTAAATTTTATTTAGCTACTTTAAAAAAGCAAATTAAGCCAGAACAGCAGCCCATAATTGGGCATATCACAAACTCTGATATGGGTTGATCATTTATAATGATTCATATCAACCGAAAGCGCCAATATTCTTCATCATATCGTCGTATGGCAATTGATCTTTTTTTTTCTCCGGAACTGCATTTGATTGACACATAGATTGTGAGTATGACGCTGAGGAATCAATGTTGTCCTTATGTTCGGTTGTTATCTTTATTAGAAAATTATTAGACATTTATACACGTGTTCAATCAATTTAATTAATCTATTACTTTAATAATTGTAGTATCAATTTATGCTTAATTTACTCAATGATTTAAAAAAAAACTCTATTTTTGAATGTTATTAAAACAATTATAGTATTCTAGAATCTAGTGTGGCGTCATGTGATTGTCGTTATAGCATAGCTAACAGTAAACATAGAATCAAAACATATTGTTTTCGGCGCTATGCTATCACCATCGCGTAATTAAA
The DNA here is from genome assembly GCA_944989445.1 of Ampullaceana balthica. Taxonomy (NCBI): domain Eukaryota; kingdom Metazoa; phylum Mollusca; class Gastropoda; family Lymnaeidae; genus Ampullaceana; species Ampullaceana balthica. The sequence continues at coordinate 562,137 of CALYLW010001110.1, forward strand.
ATTAATCAATATATTAAAAAAGTGACTACATGTATGCCTTTTCGTATATTTAATTTAAAAAATTAAAATTTCATTCTTTGTTCGCGGACTACCATCCACAGACCACAGATTGAGCATCACTGCTCTAAATTGCTATAGAAAACTTCGTAGGACATTCCCATGTATTGTGGTACCCTTTAACAACAATGGTATCGAACAATCCGTTATATGATCTGATTTCAACAATTGTAAACTCAGGGGCCGACAGATGTAGAAACCAATAAACTGCGATTCCCTGTTCTCTCTCTCTCTCTCTCTCTCTCTCCCTCTCTCTCTCTCTCTCTCTCCCTCTCTCTATCTCTCTCTCCCTCTCTCTCTCTCTCTCTCTCTCTCTCTCTCTCTCTCTCTCTATATATATATATATATATATATATATATATACATATATATATATATATTTATAATTATATATATAAATAAATACATATAAATATATTTATATATTTAAATAAGGGATGGTACTAATTAAGAAAATGTGTTCGATTAATCGGGAAAAAGTTTAATTGAATAATCGGTTAATTTCGATTAATTATATTTTTATACCGCATATATAGATCCCGTTAAGTTGCGTTTCATTATTCCGTGAAATCGGTTAAGTCGCGATAATTACATGGCTCCAAAATTTAGTGACGATCCATGCAAATTCGATCTGCTATGCAAGAAAGCAAGAACAAAAACCTTTTTAGTTTACGTATGCACGTCTAAATAAATAAAAATAATACGAGGGAAAAGTATGTCAGTAACAAAAAAATATAAATTATTAATAAATTGGAGAAAATAAAATATTTTAAATATTTTCTTTAATTTTAATCGAATTTTCTTCGATCAAATTAATTTTTAATCGATTAATTTTGTAACTATTAATCGATTAAATAATCGTTAATTTTCGCAGCCTTAATATATATATATAAATATATATATATATATATATATATATATATATATAATATATATATATATATATATATACTAGGGGCAAGTACCCGGCTTTTCCCGGGTTTAACAACAACAGCAACAACAACAAAAACAACAACAGCAACAAAACAACAAAATCAAACAACAAAAACAAAACAACAACAAACAACAACTACAACAACAACAGCAACAACAACAAAGCAACAACAACAATACAACAACTACAACAACAACAGCAACAACAACAGCAACAACGACAAAAACAACAACAGAAACAGCAACAGCAACAAAACAACAAAAACAAAACAACAACAAAAACAACAAAATTAACAACAAAACAACAACAAAACAACTACAACAACAACAGCAAAGCAACAACAACAAAAGAACAACTACAACAGCAACAACAACAAAGCAACAACAACATGAAGGGCATTGTCGTCGCAGGGCAAGGGATGTGGACAACAACAACAACAGCAAAAACAACACAAAAGCAACAACAGCAAAAGCAACAACAACAGAAACAACAACAGCAACAACAACAAAAACAACCACAAAAACAAAACAACAGCAAAAACAACAAAAACAAAACAACAACAAAAACATCAACAACAAAACAACAACAAAACAACAACAACAACAGCAACAACAACAAAGCAACAACAACAAAACAACAACTTCAACAACAAAAGCAACAACAAAAGCAACAACAACAAATCAACAACAATAGCAAAACAATTATTTTATGGCGATAGTTGCCTTCTTGTTAATCTTGACACCAAAATGTTTATTATTTTGCGTCATTATTTTACGTCTTAATTTTCAATAATTTTTATTTTATATAGCTCAAATAAGGAAAAACTACATTTTGGGCCCCCGGCCCCCAGTATCTTATATATATGGAACGAAACCTGTTTAATAACCCTTCCGGTATAATTTTGTGTACCTGTACCAAATTTCACGTTATTTGGTTGTCTGGATCTTGAGTTATTAGGGAACAGACAGACAGACAGACAACAAATGCGTCTTATATATAGATATATAGATATATATATATATATATATATATATATATATATATATATATATATATTTCTATTTAGATGAGAAATGTGATAATACTTTGCTCTCTTTTACCTGTATTACTCCCATGCGTAGCATAAATGTATTTACTTGTCTTCCCCGTTACAACAAAAAATGCTACGATATTAAGCATTTCAGCTGCAAACGGCAGAAGTACTTTTTTAAAACTATGCCTTGCTTAGCACTAGACATTTGAAACGTCAACAAATAACTTGATCATAAAAATGAACAAAGCATTAGGAGAACAGATTTTCAACAGCCGAACAGCTGTTTCATAAATCCGTTCACACGTTGAAAGTCATTTCTTATTCTAGATCTCTCAGGTTGTTTCAAGTTTTATGGAGGGACTATTGGAGATTAACCGGTGACCAACTTGGATCAGAGGCGCCATGTTGGTTGGTGTCAGTCAGTGCGGTACCTCATGGTGTCACCCCCCTCACAACATAACCCTAGGGCCCTCCTGAGAGTCTGCTAGTGCCAAATAACGGGCACATACAGAATTTTACATTTCGGTGCCACCCTTGTGATGGTGTCACCCGGTGCAGTCCGTACCTTCCATATCCCACAACGACGCCTCTGACTGGGGTTAATGATTTACTGAAGAGTATTGGTAAAAAATAATCAATTCAGTCACATAAAATGGTTTGGTTGGGGAAAAAGGGGGGGGGGAGAAAGGAGGTTGTCCCCGCTTCACGAGGCTTGCCATTCGGTTGGCTAGTGATATGAATTCCTCTTTATTTCTTGTGAGAGCGATGAATTCTTTCAGGAGATTCATCTTATTGAACTCACCATCTGTTACCTGGTCAGGGAGACACAATACAAGGATTCTCAAGTATTCGCTTACATTAGTCAAATGCTAAAGATAATAATTAATATGTACGTAAATGAGCGCTGCCAAGCAAAAATATAATTTAAAAAACCGATGTACATATAATAGGCCTCAAAAATTTCAGTCAATAAACTTTCTAAAGAGAAATTGTTTTCTACGGTGTTTAGACTTTATGATGACGATAGTAAGTCCACAGCAACCAAACCTCACCCTGCACCACCCAGCCCCTGGACTGTGTCCGCGGTGAATGACCACACCTTAGAGGACATCATTTCTTTGACCGCATGATATGGCCAGTTGAACCAACAAAAGGTGGCCAGGAATTCAGTTTTGGTTCGTTTATAATATCACTAATCAAAAGATAACTTAAAATGTGTAAAAAAAATGACAAGCATATTTGTAATAATATATGGGGGTTATATGTTATCCTAACAAGATAGGGTTAAATGTTATAACAATAAACTTGCATATTATGTTATAATAACAAAATAAAGTTAAAGGCTATAAAAAACGAAACCATATTCAACAAGAATGTAATAAATCAGTTATTAAAAATTGAACAAGAAAACCTTCAAAAGAATATAAGTGCAATTCAACCCTATGGAATTTCATGATTAAAATTGACACAACAAACGATGCATATTAATGTTAGTTTTTAAAAAAAAAGACCTCCAACCATTTATAGTAGCGACACCATTAATTTCAGGACGAGGCTGGGCACACGTCTATGAGTACGATTCTATTATGTTCTGAAAGCTTCACCCCCAAAATAGACTCTGATAACGATCTTACACGTTAAAGTTCACTATTTGTAACTGACACGATTCCATTTTTCTTTTGTTAACGAATACTTTAGCTGATTATTTTTCTTCTCTCTTTGTGTGTGAAGGCGAGAGTTTAGATTTAGGTAATCCCTGTCACACAAACGGATCTATAGCAGTCTCCCTAATAACTCGGCACAACTGATGCAGCTCACCGCGTCAATAGAAAGTTAATAAGCTAACAAACGTCATCGCCTCCATCTCATGCCATGAATCCATTAATACGGAGGGCGGGGTGTCAAGGGGGGAGGTGGATGTAGACGCCGTGGGGAATCTCAACCAGAATCCTTCAGTTGGCGCCCTAAGGATCGTTGGCTGACCACCGGATATCTCTGCAACGTCCAATGGTATAAAAAAAAGAATTACTCACTTTTTACTTACTTTTTATGTAAAGTCTCATTGTATGAAAAAGACTGACTGGGCATTTGTGTAAATCCATCCTTTATAATAAAAGGCAATTTTCTGTGCGTCATCGATAGCGATTGGTCCCTCAAACTCCTACAGAATCCTAGAGCCAATCACTGGAGGAGAGAAATTAAACCTCATTTACATATTGAAAGACGTTCAAAACGAGTTATTTTCGTTGCTGTTTTTTTTTCAAAGAGTTTATTTTGAGTGGTGCGCATTGGGATTTGTAATAAAAAACTTTGTTTTTTTACGGGTTATTTATTATAACTATAATGTATAGTATTTTTGACGTGATACACATGTATGGCCAGTCGAGACGGCGGGTCTCTTGACAAACCGCGATGGAGGGGAGGTAGGGTCTCCTGATAGACCGCGGTGTTTGGGGGGGGGTAGGGTCTCTGGACAGACCATGGTGTGGTGGGGGGGAGTTAGGGTTTCTGGAAAGTCCGCGGTGTTGGGGGGAGGTAGGGTCTCTGGGCAGACTGCGGTGTTAAGGGGGGAGGTCGGGTCTCTGGACGGACGGGTTGGGTAATGTTGTAACTAAAATGTATAGTATTTTTGACGTGATACACATGTATGGCCGGTCGAGACGGTGTGTTTCTCGATAAACATGCAGTAAAGGGGATGTAGGGTTCTCTGGACAGGCTGGGGTGGGTAATGTTGTTATGTCCTACTGTGAACTTCCCAGGTGACCCTACACTTATTCCCGTCATTGGGTGGGCTTTGTTGCTAGTATTATATAAAAAAAGACCGACTGTCTTTTGCTTTAACGTCCTAGTATATAAAAAAAAGACTGACTGTATATTGCTGAAAAGTCCCAGTATATCAAAAAGTCTGTCTATTGCTGTGAAGTCCGAGTATATCAAAACGTCTGTCTATTGCTGTAAAGTCCTAGTATCTCAAAAAGTCTGTCTATTACTGTAACGTCCGTGAGTTCATTGCCCCTCAGACCAAGTCAGCCAGATATCCGATGCCTAATCCACAGATTGACAAGTCAAATAGATATCCGTTTCCAGGACACCACGGAACTAAGATCCCTTACCAGCCCCCACATTCTCACACACACACACACACACACACAAACATGTGACATCTACCCGGATGGTTAACTCTCGAGACTAGATCGGGAGATAGTTCTCTTTCTTAAATCGATGATGAAGTTCCCACGATTTAGTCTTTCATGTTTATTGAGTACGGACGTGTCTCGCGACAGGCACGATTACCACACATCATTAGATCTGCTCATATTCTTTGGCACTTCCTACCTTTTGATCCCTGTCGTGCCCAACACTGGGGGGCTGGCTGAGAGAGAGAAGGGGGGTGTAACCTTCTTAAGTGTTCAGGACACCTGAAAAAGTTACTTGTTCACCACCCCCTTCCCACCCGTGGGACCATACATTGGGGGACTCCCTTCAAATTTGCGTTCCACAGTAAAAAGATTTACATAAAGAAATATTGCATGAGAACAAATAACACTTATAGAAAAAAAACAAAAACAATAATTGTCATCTATTAACACTAAAAGCATGATTTTAAAAAATCAATTGCAAATGCAATTATCTATAGGAGTTAAAAGCTAATTAAAAATAATATAGCAATTACAGGATCATTGGAATGGGCTAATGCAGGGGGACCATCACACAACGTTGTCAGTTGTATCGGGTGGTGTATTCTTTAAATCTTTCTATCAATACCAAACCTCACTAACGGAGTGGCGGTAACGTGTATATATTTCTATAGTTAATTCTAGAATATTGAACACCTATTAGGCAATGATTAAATCTACAACTGTACTTGATAGATAACTTGTCACATTATATGACATCATTTAATATAAATATTTATATTTTAAAGAAGTTGAGACACAAGCATATGTTTGCATGACAAGGAAAAAAGACAACATATAATTTCCTGATAACCGGGACAATTGCAATGAGTAGACTTATGATGATGGTGAAAGACTGATGTCAATCATAACTATAATATGGATGGACAATTCACTAACTATAATATGGATGGACAATTCACTGTTGTAATATGATATCTAGTGAATATTTTTAAATTTTGCTTCATAAATCCGGCTTCTTGGTAGAGCCCTAATTTATATATATTCATAATGGCTCCGGCAAATCTGCTATCTGGCAATTTTAACAAATCTCACTCCGGCGCAAGCCGGATTTCAATTCATAAATCCGGCCAAATTAAGCTGGATTTCAAAACTTTGAATCTGATACATCCCTACTTTTAAGTGGAAATTTTATATTTTAATACAGTTTATATAGTAAAGTGTATTTTAAGTATTAAATTAAATATTTTAATACAGTTTATATAGTAAAGTGTATTTTAAGTATTAAATTAAATATTTTAATACAGTTTATATAGTAAAGTGTATTTTAAGTATTAAATTAAATATTTTAAGTAGATGTTAATTTAAAAAAATTCGAAAGTGTGTCGTACTTTAGAAGTAATGTGTCCCCAAGATTTGTGACAGTTCTTGACAGGGGGCAGGGGGGTCAAAAATAGTGTGACGTACTTCATGGACCGCCCCTTTAGGGTTGTATTTTAGAGATTTGGGCATAACTTTTCTTCATAAAGTGAAAGCGTGTAGCCGTGTAGCGCTCAAGGCAAATTGTAAACTTCAATATTTAGAGACCTTCATTACAGGCTAATAGGGCCGTCCATAAAAGTACGTCACCCTATTTTTGACCATTTTTTACCCCATCACCCCCCTGTCAAGAACTGTCACAGTAATTTGGTGCGCTGCTTTCTAAAATTAGTAGCGTCACGGACAGACAGACGGGACAGACAGATGTGACATACATTGCAAATGAAGTATGTTGATGGTTCAACTATTTTAACCATTATCATGAACGCAAATAAAATCAAAGTGGAGTGAGTGTTCTCAAATACTCAGCTGTTCGTCATCACCCTTTTCAAATTCTTTATATTAACTCGTGGTGTCTGTTTGAACCCTTGATTGCTTGCTTGTCGGTCGCCGAAACTTTGGATCGATGTGTAACCTACTTTCTCGTAAGCTAGCGAGCTAAAATTTAGCAGGCAGTTTGGTGGCGATGATAAAAACTATGTATCGAAATTTCAGATCGATCGCATGTACTGTAATTAAATTATTGAATTTTTAGATTATTTTATTTATCTCTATGCAGCATGTTATTTTTTTAGTGTCGCGGTGCGTATTATATTGAACAACCTTTCTGTCGCGCAATAAGGTGCGTATTTTATTGACAACACTTTTTATAAACATATTCGTGATCGGTGCGCATTATGTTAAACATGTTTTACGACACAACTGCCATTTTGTATTTTTGGATGGTCTTGCGCTGCGTATTATAATGAATATTCTTTTAGTTACGTCTAGTACATAAAGGATTTATAGTGAAAAACTTGTTTTTTTCCCTTTATTCTTAGCACTTATTATTAGGAAAAATACTTTGCATAATATTAATGGCATTCACGTTAAGTTAAATCAGGGGTCACCAAACCCTTTTCTTGGGGAAGGTATGGGTGTGGGGGGTGGGTGGGGGTGGGAGAGGGACAACAGACAAAATAACGAGCGCTGGCCGCATAATCATTTTGTACAATCTATGAAAGCGAGAATTAAAGCTCTGCGTGAAATCCGTCTTTTTTTAATACATCTGCTGTAAAATTCCTCTTGAATTCTTCTTTAGTTCTTCTGTTCTGCTTTCAGGCTTTTAGCTTGCTTTATGCTTAGCCTCGTAATGGCGTCTCCGATTAAAGTCATTGACCACATCCACATTATCTCCACAAAGAGAAAAGCTGTTACCGAATAAACTCAATAAACTCAATAAACTCAATATTGTACTCAATAAACCTTAGGCTTTATAAAAAGGAACTTTAACAAATGTAATACAGATATAAAACTAAAATGCTACCTCACTTTGGTGAGACATGTACTAGAATATGCATCTTCTGTATGTGACCCATCCACCAAAGAAAACATTGATAAACTAGAACAAATTCAAAAAAGAGCTGCCAGATTCATTACTGGAGAATATTCGAAAACTGACAAGAATAACACCATTAGGTAAATCATTAACCTTGAAACACTAGAGTGATAGAAGAACCAAGAGCAAAGTAGTAATCATACATAAAGCAATTAATTCTAGTTTAGAAATATAACACAAAGATAACTTAATACAACCCTCAGATAGACATAAGGATAAAAACACATTTCTTATTCCGTATGCAAGAACAAACACATACAAGTTTTTCCTTCTTCCCGTCCGGAATTCGGGCGTGGAATGGGTTGCCTGAAGAATCCAGGAAAACCAACACTTTACAACATTAAATCTCTATATAAAATATGCAGGACTAAACACAAACCATAGATAAGCGTAGGACGCAATAATCTTCTGTATAGAAGGAGCGTCTGTAAACAGATAAGATAAGATAAGATAAGATACCGACCATACTTACCACTGTTTTCAGGATAAAATTTTCTCATAGCCATTTTAAATGCTAGAGTTTATATGCAAAAAATAAAATGATGGTATCAAATTCACATCAGCATGGTGGCAAAATATTACTTAATACTCTTCGTTTCTTAAGGGCCAATCCAAAACGAGCAACTGAACTTTAATTGAATCTGTAACGTAGTACATCCATTCAGTACACAACTTTAATTTTTGCTTGTTCTGTTGGAATTCCCTACACTCTTAGGTAGCCATTCGCTCCTTACAGCTGAATAATTGGGAATTCGATTTGTCTTTTATATCTCTGGAGTATTACTATTTTTTTTGCTGACATTCTCTATTTGGCCGGATGTAACTGTAACCGGTTAAGACCCCTCGGGCCTGAAATAATGGAAAACATGGGCCAATGTGGCCCGTGGACTATAGTTTTAAAACATTTGCTTTAAATAAAAACTTTAAAAATGATTTTACTGCGCAACCACTATAAAGTGTTCTAAAATGATTTATCTCTCTTAATGTTTTATATAAAAATAACAACACTTTAAACAAAGATTCTGCCAACGATTTAAGTTAAGAGAAAACACACCAAAAGCTGATCTGAACTAATTCTTCTTTAATTTATCCATCTTTTGTGAGATGACCACCGATTTTCCAAGATCCTTGGGTCAGATGTTAAATTAAGTGGACTAGCACTACGCTGAAAGCGTTAATGTAATACAAAACAAAAAAGACATTAGTAGTAAAGGTCACCTCGGTGGCGTAACATTTTCAACTCAATCTATTCACTGAGCGATAACGGTATAAGTGGAATGGCATTATTATGTCTTTTTATGAGTCATTCTACAACGTTATTTTTAAAAATGTATTTGTTATAAGAAATATGCAAAAGGAGTGAGAGAAAAAAATACTAAAGATTGGACTATGAAACATTGGCATTCAAGCATAAATATTGATGTTTACAATTTCTGAGATACGAAAGATGCATTGGCGTATCTCGGGTGGTGTCGCCCGATGTGTCAACTCACAATGTCTACCCCATTCGTACGACTTTCATGGTCTATTCTTGTTCAATTGGTCCACAACGTATCAATTACACAATACAAAAATAAATTAATTAGAAGATCATAAAATATTTCAGACTTTAACAACGCTGAGTTATAGTTATTTCAAAGTTTTATTTAATTTATTTTAATGTTCTTTTCTGGTCTTCAAAGCTTTAAATCTGTCAATTGTTTAATAAAATAAGTTTCCTTCATCGTATCACTTTCATTTGTTGGTGTCCCTTTCTTAAGTCTAATTAGTATGTTCGTTTAACACCAGGTCAAATTTTGAAGCAATATCAAAATTTCTAGAAAGTTAATCTGTTCTGTGTAACTTCATCTTTGTTGTGTGGCAACGAAATGCTATCTTTTTTGTTTGGAGGAAATAATGTGACCTCCAGCTACCTGTGCAAACATATCTCTCCACTATATTTTCACCATGTCCATTTCTGAGATGTAGTGTCATTTTCAATTGTTTTCTTTAGTCATATTACTGCTGACAATGTTCACCATTTTTGAAAGCTACGTAGGGGATTCCATAGCTGCGGCTCTACATTTTTGGAACTTTTGCTTACTTTTGCTTTTTTCTACATAAGGATGTAAATCTGAGTTACAGATTTTGATGAGGTTTCATCAGTACTTTAACCGCTAGCCAGCCATCGCAGCGATATATCGCAGCTCGAGTATGTATTCCTCTGACAAGTGAAATACATCGTGTATGACAGCCATTATGTGCTTGTTTCATTCTTCTTATCTAATATCATTATGTTTGTTGAGCTCGCAATACTTTCGTATTTAGATTTAACATGCTGTGCTTTCACCATCGCTGAGATGATGTTGTCCTGTTTCTAAAACGAGGTTCTCCTGTTTGATTAATTTCTGACGCGAAAGAAGTTACACTTTGAGACGTGGTACTTTCCACAGCAATACGACGCCTATGATACAATTTGTGTCATGCCACTTTGACTGATTCATCATTCACATTTAGCTGTTATCGGTTTAAAGCAACATGTTGTCAACATGTACCGCCTTTTAAAGCCGATGCAAGCTCTTTATATCTTGTCATTGCCTCTTCAATACTCTTCCACTCTCATGATCTTAGACTGCTTGCGGCTGGTGGGATTTTATTTGAATCAGTGTCTATTGTACTTCTAATGGTACGTTTTGTTGACAGATGCACTGTAATCATTTTGTTTGTGTATTTTACTATCGAGAAGCATAAATCCTCTTGAGATTGTTCATCGAGATATCATCAACTTGTTGACTTATGTTTCGCTCCATCGTTTGCGTTTCACTGGTTGGCAGCGATAATGTCAGTTTAGATCTGGATGTATGGCGAGCCGTTAAGACTTGTACATGACCGTTTAGATTGTTGATACCTACCAAGACAGGTAAACAATAATAATTAAAACAACACATCAACGACAACAACAACTACTTGAGCCAATTGTGATGTATCTATGATTCTGCAGTTGGAAATGATAAAGTGTAGTGCTAAAGAATTATTAGAGGTAGTATTTGTGTTGTAAGGGGTGTGTTGATGTCTTTTTCAATGTGTTTATTTGGTTTGCAAAGCAAACTAAGAACCAAAAGAAAATTAAAGTTTAAAGCTATACAATCATTATTAAAATATATTAACATTTGGTATCTTCCTAGAAACAAAATTATTTGGTAATCATTTGAAAGGATACAAAGTATTCTGTAAAATGTTTCACCAATCGTCAATTATGACAAAAAGAAATTAGTCTAAACTTATTATGATGTCTTAATGTGTCTAACACGGCAAGCATTAAAGGATGTGTGAATTAAAGCCCCCAATTTAGATTGGTTGACATGTAGCACAATTTTATAGACACCTTGGTGGCTGTGTTTGAAGAATGTGTTACTATTTCTATTTTATTTGGTGTCCTCCACTTAGTGGTGTCAACCAGTGTGGTCTACACCCCCCCACCCCCGCCTACACAAACACCAAGGCAAGACTTGCTTAAATCACTCCGTAGCAAAAGTAAAAAAAAAAATGGGGGACACACCTATGTAATTACATTTTAAAGTATTCTAAAAAATAAATTGTATGTATGGCTTTTATATTTTTTTGCGGAAAAAAAAAAAACCAAAAAATAAAAATCCCTACTTAAATTTTAACACAGTAATTTACACAAATACTTGTTCATTCGATTTAAAATTTTAAAATGCTTCATTTCAAAAACAAACGTTAATTGTACGTTCTACACTCAATCATTTTATAAAGGAACTTTATGAGGACTTCTCTAATTAATTTATAAATAATTTCAAATTTGGTTGCTGAGTTCATTATCAACTGTAATATAGCGGAAGTTTGACAATGCGAGTTTGGACAATCTTGTTGAGATGTTGTGTCCACAATGGGATCTGTGATTATGTTTTTTATTTTGGAAAAAAATTTACTTTTCCCGGATCACGAAGTTACTACAATTCCCTGTGGATCGCTCAAGCTTGGAGCATATTTCATTTTCGTTATGAATTTCCAAATTCCCCAACGGTTCTAAATATTATTTCAATAGAAAATACACCGCTGATATTTGCATTAGGAAATTGTTTATATCCACTGATTCTCCATCTGTTAACAGGATTTCCAAATCTGAGCGCAAAATTTTTTCCAAATCACAAAAGAACTAACATCTTTTAATTTAATCTATATTATGTATATCTATATGTATATTTATATATATATTATATATATATATATACTATATATATTATATTATATATATATTGATATAAAAAAGTAATTTTTTGATGTTGCGAGTGAGAAAATCCTTGTTTAAAAGAATTGGTTTGTGCTAGTTATTGTCAACAAAGGTGGTAAGAAAGAAATTCATAAGATCGCGCATTCTTTGCCTGTGACATCCACTTGAGGCTCGAGTCTGATTTTCATCAAAATAGATTTTTTGCTCCAAAGAAGTCTTCGAACTGTCCTTGCCTCGCGCCGTCAAATGATTGTATTGCATCTGACATTCGGATGCAATTAGCCAGCATTCAAGAGGGAGGTCATTAAAGTCATTGTGGATCTCAGATTCATAAAAAAGTAATTGTGAAATGCGTTCGTGCAAAAAGTTTTAAGAAGTGGCCATTGCACTAGCTATCATAAATTTTGCCTTGCGTGAGGTGCTCTGAGATAATGGAGTGACGCATGAATTTTATATGCTCTATTACCATGTCACGAAGAAACAATGTAATGAATTTGAATGTTGTGGTTACTTAAGTATGTCCAGGTGCTTTTTCATCTCTTATTGAACTGTTCTCGTAAAAAGTTTAAGCAATGCATCATATATTTGACAAATTTTACTCCTCAAGACGTTTCGCCACCTGGTGTCTCTGCGAGGTTTTAAGGTTATTTCTTTACGTTCTTCAAAAGAAGAAAAGAAACGAATAAGTGCCATTTTTAGACAATGTCAGTAGAAGTTGACTCTTGTAGTGAAGATTTTACCATATCATTTTAATTACCAGGTTGAAGTGGAGTGGCTACCATATGGTATAAGAAATGCACCAGGTGTGATGTTTCTAATCTTTGCTTGCATCCCCCCCCCAATGTTCTCCTTTATTATTTCGCCCCATTATCATATCGCCTTGGCTTCATGTTTTCGAAGGCAATCTTTCGCATCGAAAGGGAAGTCGAATAAATAAGGTAGAAAAATTGATTTTTAAAAACGCCACGTTTTTTACTAAGTGAGTCGGACTAAAAAGAGAGTGACAATAACTTAAATGACGTATTTGTTCAGAGTTACTTGCATTATAATATGACTAAAAGACGTGGGGCGGGCGCTATGATGAGGTAGGACATATGCGTTCACTGGTCATTCTCTCGGGACTGACTTATAGATCTCTCTTTGCTTCTCACTTTAGAAATCTTGTATAAGTATAGTACCAAACACCCGCACGTTTTTAGTCCATGATTATAAATCGAAGTACTTGAACTTACTGTGTTTTTACTCAATATTATTTTGCTGTGCTTTTTAGGTGCCCTTGTAGGAAAGTCGGGTTGTTAAAAGATTTTTGTTACTTTATTTATTTTATTCTTTTTTAGAGACATAAATAAAAATAGGTTTTTAGTACAATATTTTTGTACCTCTATGTTAATTTTACCAAACACCTCACAAAGTCGCCCGCCAACGTAGATTTAAAAACATTGTGATGTGGTCCACGGGGGGAACTCACGGCTGTTAAGAAAAACGCCGACTGTACAGAATGCGTATTATAGACTAAAGATAAACTAAAAAGTTTTTTTTATTTTTTTTTTTCCTATAATTTAATAACGGTACATTGTTCGAATCTGTAAATTTGTTATACAATGCATTGTCATCCAAGACTATTGTGGTAAAATTTTCATTCTCTAGGACTATCAAAGTGGTTCATGTGTTGCGTGTGGTCAGATTTGAGAAAAATCTCTTGACAACCCAACAAAACCACACTGATCAAGTGTCCACAGGGTGTGGCGGGCGAGAGGTGCTAAATACGGGTAAAATGTTGCAGGAAGCGTGTCAGAGAGATTTCAATCGACACATAATTTTAGAAGGAAGGTTCTGTTTTATTTAAGTCAGATTTGCAATCTCAATAGTTGAGTTATATTTTGATTTTTCTTTCAATCTATATATACTGATTGATTTTTTTTGCATTAGTTTTAATGACTTCATTTTGTAATGGTCTTATAAGAAAGATTAGATACTTTTTAGGGGTGTCGTTCTCCTTTTTAAAGCACTTCTTGCATAATCTCCATTGAGTCAGGGATCAAATCAGGTAGAAAAGTTGGACTGTAGCTTAGAAAAAACTTATTTTCCATTATCATGTTCAGAGGCGCAACTAGTGGGGTTTGACTGCACCGGGTGACACCAAAATGTAAAGACATTTTGTTGTTTCCCGTTATTTTGCGCTGGCAGGCTCGGAATGACACCATGAGCTACCGCACTGGCTGACACCAAGCCTAGTGACGCTCTGATCATGTTCATTTATAATTTTCGTTGTTATCTCTAAATGCAAAGCTAGCTATTGCTACAAGTTTGACGATCGAAAATAACCCGTTGAAAAAAATTCGAGCGTCCAAAGGTGGGTTTCTGCATTCTGGAATC